>CAUYON010156594.1:0-25526 GCA_963573935.1 Arctocebus calabarensis
CTCCAATTCCTGGGCTCAAGCGAGTCTCTTGCCTCCGCCTCCCAAGTAGCTGGGACTACAGGCGCCCGCCACAACGCCTGGCCATTTTTTGGTTGCAGCCGTCATTGTTGTTTGGCGGGCCCTGGGACTGGATTTGAACCCGCCAGCTCGGGTGTACGTGGCTGGTGCCTTAGCCCGCTGAGCCACAGGCGCTGAGCCTAGATAGTAAATGTTTTAGACATTCTGGGTCCTGTAGAACCCGTTGAATATTTTTCCCACCTGTCTTCTTTCTTTCCTTCTTTTTCCCTCTCCCTTCCCTCCTTCACTCCCTCTCCCTTTTCCTTCCTTATTTACTCTTTCGTTTCTTCCTAAAAAGTCATTCTTAAGTGGTGTTGGTGGCAGGAGGGGGATGGTGCACACATATACAGGCCCTGGGCTGTGTTTGGCCTGATGGTCAGCCTTGGGTCAGGCAGATTTGGCTCTCTGGCTGTAGTTTGCCCCGCTTGTCCTGCAGGACAGGAGATACCCATTTCTCTCACTTTAAGGTACTACGGTTGCAGAGCAAAGTGTGTCTGAGATCTTCTTTGGTAAATACCTAGAACAGTCCAAAGATGAGTAACCTTGGAGAATTTATTTAACTCTCTTACTGTAGAATTCTCAATCTATAAAATGTTGAGGCTGGATTAGATGATTTCTAACTTCCTTTTCAAATCTGATATTCCTTGAGTCTATCTGGAGTTTCCTGGCCAGGTCTGCCTGCTAGGCAGAGTTGTTTCCACTGTCTCTTTGCTGTCTTCTTCTTCTTCTTTTTTTTTTTTTTTGTTTGAGACAGTCTCACTATGTTGCCCTCGGTAGAGTGCAGTGGCATCACAGCTCACAGCAAACTTAAACTCTTGGGCTTAAGCAATTCTCTTGCCTCAGCCTCCCAAGTAGCTGGAACTACAGGTACCTGCAACATGCCTGGCTATTTTTTTGTTGCCGTTGTCTTTGTTGTTTAGTAGGCCTGGGCTGGGTTCGAACCCGCCAGTCCCGATGCATGTGGATGGTGCCCTAACCACTGACCTACAGGTACTGAGCCCTCTGCCATTTTTCTTTTCTTCCTTCCCTCTTCACTGATTATCCCTTGGGTGACTTTTCTGATGTGGGAAAATGTACTGTTGTTTTGTCTGCTCGGTGTTATTTGGAGGACTGTATAAAGTATATTTCATGTGTTTTTTTCTCCTTTTCATAAAGGTTGTCAGCTTTTGTTTTAAGATGTTTCCTTGAAGCTGATCCTTACATAGATATAGATCAGAAGGTGTTACATGATACGTATATTTGGCTCAAAGGACATCAGAAATCCAGTGGTGAATTTTGGGAGCCGGGAAGAGTGATTCACAGTGACCTTCAAGGTGGCAATAAGAGTCCAGTAACACTTACAGCCTACATTGTGACTTCTCTCCTGGGATATAAAAAATATCAGGTATTTAACCTTTAATTTAATAAATGATAGGTGGGGAATTCCAGGAAGGTCTCAATGGGTCAAATATGTGTTTGGAAACTTAAAAGAGTTTTGCAATTTTATATTACATTTGAAATCTGAGTTTGAACATGCTTTTGCTTGGCATTTGTGGTCACATTCCAAAATTAGAATAAAAGTATAAGCCCACTCTTTGTGACTAATGAAGACAATTATAAAAATGCTTTCCAATATATGTATTGTACTTGCTATTAGTAGGATAAATCAATATATATTTTATTATTGGAAGAGTTAATTTCTTAGAGGAAAGAAAATTCTTTAGAATTTAAGAGTGTGGTAGAGCAGGTTTAGGTCATGAGGGATTGTATTTCTAAAATATCATGGACCAATTACAATGTCTGTTAATTTAGTGCTAGCTATACCCACACTCTGGAAGGCATGTTATATGGCACAGATGCCTGGATGAGAATGAGGGCGCATGGATCATTATGCTAATGAGCTTAATTTTTCTCCGGAGCTGTCCTGGGGATTGATGCCTTTACTGCTAACTGCATTTCATAATATCAAGAACCACCGTTCTCTTTATCAAGCTCCCTGCTATTTTCCTAGCCCAGTACTAAGCCTGTAGATGATAATTGTCCTGAATTTAGAGCTTCAACACCCAAGATCAAAAAGGAGAAATATCTTCCTCATAATATAGTTTTTGCTCTTATCTGAGTTTATGATATTCAGTGGGAGAGACACTGGCAAAGACACTTCTTGTTTCTTCTAAGGAATGATGCCTGTTCACTTATGAAAGCTGAAAAGTGGTCCCTTTCCTTCCTTCTCTCCCTCCCTCCCTTCCTTCCATCCTTCTGTCTCATTCTGTCACCCCAGGTGGAGTGCAGTGGCATCATCATAGCTCACTGCAACCTCAGATTCCTGGGTTTAAATGATCCTTCTGCCTCAGCCTCCTGGTTAATTTTTAATTTTTCTATTTTTAGTAGAGACAGGATCTTGCTCTTGCTCAGGCTGGTCTTGAACTCCTAAGCTCAAGCACATCCTTCTGCCTCAGCCTCCCAGAGTGCTAGGACTGCAGATGTGAGCTGCTTTGCTCAGCTTTATTTTCAAAATGCATGGCGGATCTTTAAAGGTCAATGATCATTGTTCATTTCCATTGCCTAGGACGAGGTCAGGTGTTTAATAGACACAAATTATTTTTTTAAGTCAATGTTTTAAAGTTTTTTTTGTTTAAATATGTGATAAGGGGTTATTTTGAATAGTTATATATATATAAACATACATATATATATGTATTTTTTTTCTTTCCTTCCAAGCCTAATATTGATGTACGAGATTCTATCAACTTCTTGGAGTCTGAATTCAGTAGAGGAATTTCAGACAATTACACTCTAGCTCTTACGACTTATGCACTGTCATCAGTGGGGAGTCCTAAAGCAAAGGAAGCTTTGAATGTGCTGACTCAGAGAGCAGAAGAAGAAGGTAACGGGTGGGGCCTGTTGAGGTGGTTAGACTCTTGTGCATTATGAAATATGTAAATTACATGAGAACATTTTATAAGCCAGCTATGAAGTTGATAACATTTGTATAATTTGAATGACGTGAATAATGAAACACAGAATGAGGCTAGGATAGGCCTTACATGGCCAAATGCTTCTAGTTTCTTCAGGAATTTTTAAAATAGAATTTCTGGGCTCTGAGGTCTCTTTATCTGACCTATGTTGTGCTCCGTTTAGGTCGGGTTCCCCTTGAGTGTCTGATTCCATTCCTGGCCTTTTGTGTTTGTTATGACCTTGGGTTCTGGAATGAGTTGGATTCAAATTCTGGTTTTGCAACTCATGTTTAACAGCTTCATTTTACCCCAGCTGTAAAACGGGACTGACTTCTGAGTTAGGGTTGCTGTGGGCATTGAGAGAGTGTGTGGTGCCTGCTCCCTAGGCTCAAAACCTGTGCACTAAAATGCAACTTGGAAGAAATGCAAACATCAGAAGAATGTTGCTAGCTAGGTAGCCGTGTGTATGATTTTACTTTTGAATGAGGATTATTATTTGTCCTACAGTAGGATAAAAAAGTAGAGTTATCATTACTACGCAATGGCTCTATAAAGTACTCAGGGATCTGTGTATGTGGGAGGGAGGGGTTTGGGTGGGCAGAAAATAATTTTAAGTTCAAAATTTCATTTATTCAAGAAGGGATAGCTATACAGCGTCCTTAGAGATATCTGAGCCTACCACAAAACATTATGTTATTATGAAAAGAAAGTTAGATTTAATTCTTATTATGAATTCTGGTGCTGGGGACTATAAGATCCTTGCACAGAGGCTGAAGCTGCCCTTGACATGAGCCTTCTCTTCATGGCTCAGCAAGTTATTTCGCATTCCATCGAAGGGTAATCAGCATCTGAACAGTAATATTTGAGAAGGGCACCAAGTAGAATGGTCCTTTGGGGACATAGTGGGCTTATCTCTAGGATGGTTGTTTGAGGTGGCTGGCATCCCTCATTTTTCTCAGGGGAGCTTGGATTTTGATCTTACAGCACCAACTTTCAGGAAATGAAAAGGGAAGAAGTTTCCTGGAACATGGGAGTTGGTTAATGGCAGATTTGCAGAACAGGATTCTTTCCAGTGTCCTAAAATATTTTGGGGATGGTCCGGTCAGATAAGTAACGTAATTTTCTTCTGAAACATAGCATGTTCTTTTTTTTTTTTTTTGCAGTTTTTGGCAAGGGCTGGGTTTGACCCTACCACCTCTGGCATATGGGGCTGGTGCCCTACCCCTTTGAGCCACAGGCGCTGCCCTGGAACACAGCATGTTTTATCTTTTACTTTTAGCTGTTCAGTCTTAAGTTAAATGTATGGAATTCTCTTGGGAAAAAATATTTTTGTCAAAAGTCCTCAAATATAAGCAGTAGTAAAAGGAAGAAAGTTTGTAAGTAGTAAAAGGATGAAAATTTATAAGCAGGTTGAACATTGAATGGTCATTTCCTTTGAGTGTTACATTGGCGCTCAAAAAGTTTTAGATTTTGGAGCATTTCAGATTTTAGAATGTATGTATTCTACAAATATTCCAAAATTTGTAAAAACAAAAACAAAAACAAAAAAAACCTAGAACTGTGACATACTTCTGGTCCCTAAATAAGGGATATTCAACCTGTAATAGTTCAAAAAGTGGCATATAGGTGCATGCTCGTGTGTGTGTGTGTGTGTGCATGTATAAATACATATATACTTGCTTGGTGTAAATATATACCTAGGGTGCCCATTAAAGGCATATACATTTTAATAAAGGAAAGAAACTGTATTTAAGTTGTAATCTTTACTATGTACTGATAGCGTTTGTCAATCTTGTGTGTTGCGTCTTGTATCTCTTAAGCTGCAGAAATCAAACATGACTTGACATGTGACATTTAACACAATTTTTTCCTTTCTTTCATGTGTATACATTTTCTTGGCACCCTCTGTATACCTGTATAAGAATATATGTATTTTTATGCTAGTCAAATAGAACTTGGACCAGGGTGTAGATATTTAACAGAATTAAAATGAACTTTTTTTTTTTTGGGTAATTGATTGGAATGTCACCACTTACCCTTGCAGAAGGCACACGATTCTGGGTGTCATCAGTGTCCAGACTTTCCGACTCCTGGCAACCACGTTCCCTGGATATTGAAGTTGCTGCCTACGCACTGCTCTCCCACTTCCGGCAATTTCAGGTTTCCGAGGGAATCCCGATTATGAAGTGGCTCAGCAGACAGAGAAATAGCTTGGGAGGTTTTGCATCTACTCAGGTGAGAGATGATCGATTCCCCCCCACCCCCAATTAAATTACAGTATATATATATATGTATGTATATATCTTGGAAAGCATGTGGTTGCTTTATTTTCATTACTTCATAAAATTACTTGGCAGGTTAAAAGTTTAGTAACTCAAGTCAGAGGTTGATGTCACTAATTTTGCTTTTTCTTATCGTTGTTATGCACTTCCTATGAGATATTTACATGCAATAGATCCATTCCCCACCTGTACTAGCTGCTTTTCACTTGTGGTAACTGATATAAGAATAGATTCTGGGTTCCATTCAGCAAGCATTTCCTCAACCTCTCCTGTATTCTAGGCCAAGGAGATTCTGAGTTGTCTCTGGGAATGTTTTACTCTCAAAGAAGGAGGGTAGATGCACTGTGGGCTTCCTGCTGAGTTCACTCTTTGGAGGACTTGACATATCTTTACATGCACAAATGTTTTTCCTCCTTCAACAGGATACCATTGTGGCCTTAAAAGCCCTGTCTGAATTTGCAGCCCTCATGAATACAGAAAGGACAGATATCCAAGTGACTGTGATGGGGCCAAGCTCGCCAAGTCCTGTCAAGTTTCTGATTGACGCACACAACCGCTTTCTCCTTCAGACAGCAGAGGTGTGGACAAAGGGTGGTTATTCAGAACTCTGTGCAGATGATTCTTTATGCTGGAATCCTGCTGTATTTGCTGACTTCCACAAAGACTTGTTCCCAGAGTCCTGTAGAGGGACGGGGGAAAGTGGTGCTCTCTTTTGGTTGGGTTTGCTGTGCTCTGGAAGGGTAGAGGGGATGAGAACTTTGGAAGAATTGGTGGAAAAGGAGAAAACATGGGCAGTGGCACACTGGGAAACCATATGCTTTACATATGCTACTGGGTCCTCTTTGTGCACATGGTAAGACCCAGGCTGAGTGAGGTCAAGTACATGTTTAAGATTATGTTACTAGTAACAGTAGAGCAAGAATTCATGGTTCTAAAGACCGTGTTCTTTTCAGCTACTTTACATGTCTTCTTAGGAAAATCCATAGAACCAGTAGTAGAATTCTTACTTTAAATGGAATACAAGAATATGCTGGTCCTTAATTTTATTCCTTTGCCTAACCTTGTGGGAAGTTGAGGATAGTGGATGAAGGTTGCAGCTTCAAGGCTGGAAACTGAGACAGAGGGGTAATGGCAAGGGGAAAAGAGGATTAAAGTTGGCACGGTCAGTGATGGCACATCTCTGTGCCCCACACGTTGGTTTCTCATCTTTGCTCCTCCCAACAGGAGGACAGAGCTGTCAGGAGCACTGACGGGTTCTCCTGAAGGGCAGAGGGAGGGAGCGGAAAGGGGAGGTGGTGAGCACGGCCTCTTTCTTCACCTCCCTCACCTGTGCACTCCCCGTTTTCCATGTGTGAGGCCAAGCAAAGCTGTTAGTGCTTCCTAGTAATTACTTCCAGGCCTGATAAGGGATAGCACTGGTCTCTTGCCCTTTTTAGAAGCATCAAGGTATGGAGAATTAGCCTCATTTACTTTTTTCTCACCTTTATTCAGCTTGCTGTGGTGCAGCCAACTGACATTAATATTTCTGCCAGTGGTTTTGGATTCGCTATTTGTCAGGTATGGAATAATATTTAGTTTTTGAAGTTAAATGTGACTTTTAAAAAATAATTCTCTGGTTTGAGGCATTGCTAAATCTTCAACTTAGATAACATAAATTCTTAAGTTTTTAAGGAAATACTTCTATGACTTATGTAAGATACATCACTCTCTTTAGTAAAAAGGATCAGAGATGTTTCTGGCTAGTGCGTAGACAGCAGTTATGTGGATGGATGATCTATCTGAAGAATATTTCTTGGGAATTATTTGCTTTTTGAAGCGAGGATTAAAATCTTCCAGTATGATTCATATGAAGGATTGGATATTCCCACCTTTTCTTGTGAAAACACAGTTCTGAAAT
Source organism: Arctocebus calabarensis (assembly GCA_963573935.1). Classification (NCBI taxonomy): domain Eukaryota; kingdom Metazoa; phylum Chordata; class Mammalia; order Primates; family Lorisidae; genus Arctocebus; species Arctocebus calabarensis. The sequence goes on from CAUYON010156594.1 coordinate 7,170, forward strand.
TATAAGGCTGGTAGAGTTTCTCCTATGATCTGATAAACAAATAGACATTTTCAAAAAACTTTTTACCATTCATCTAAGAATATAAAGAATATACAAATTATAGACTTGAAGATAAGAAATGTGTCCCTTTAATGTAAAATCTAATGTAATAGTAAATATAACAATCAGAGCGTGAGCATGTTTGTTCAATGCTCTGGTACAGGTCGAAAATCCAAAGAAATCTTTTTTATGGTATAGTAGGAGCTACAATTAAAATGCAATTAGTATGAAAAATACTGAAGGCCAGGCGCGGTGGCTCACGCCTGTAATCCTGGGAGGCTGAGACAGGAAGATCGCTTGAACTCAGGAATTCCAGACCAGTCCGAGCAAGAGTGAAACCCTGTTGCTACTAAGACAACAGAAAAACTAGCCAAGTGTTGTAGTGGGTTCCTATAGTTCCAGCTACTTGAGAGGCTGAGGCAGAAGCATCACTTGAACCCAGGAGTTTGAGGTTGCTGTGACCTAGGCTGATGCCACATTACTCTAGGCTGGGGCAACAGAGTAAGAAGCTGTTTCAAAAAGAAAAAAAAAATTGGATGAAATAATTATTAAACTAAATAATACAAGAAAAACTTGGGGGCTTTACAACCATCTTATTGGAAAATCAAGATAACATGTGATAGGAATAAGCTGTGTGCTTGGGTAGAAGAAGCAAACCAAACAAATCCTAAAACATTTACTGAGAAACTAATAAAATGGCTGTTGTGGAGAAAAAGTACTTTTTCAAAGGTACATTCTGGTTGAGAGAACAGGTGTGCTTGCTTAGTAGGGTAGGTGTACCTTGATAAACAGGTAGAATTGGTAAACTTCTAAATAATTCTGAGATTATTTTGCATAATACGTAAAATCCAGTAGACATCTTTTAGAAGTAGAGGAAAAATGATCACAATGAAAAGGATAGAAAGAGAAAGTGAAGAATATGTGTAGGTCTTGAATAACAAAGGTTAAGGGAACGTTTTTATCCCTAAGCTCTCTTTCCATGTAAAGAGTAATTCTAAGAGTAAATAAGCAATATATTTTAAATAAAATTGAAAAATTTATAGATACTTAAATCACCAAGTGAATTGGAATTCATTTCTGATAAACCAAATGCAGCTAAGTTACTGAAACCAGATTATTTTTACTTGAGGTTTGAAGGACACAGAGGCAAATGTAGTACCTACTGGTCAGAACGTTCATCAGTTTCACATCCGTCTCAAAATGAAGAAAACAAAAGGAAGGGACCAATAGGCACTTTTCATGATGGAGGAAAAAGAATTGCAAAACATTTAGTCACCCAGAAGAAATGGGAATTGAGATTACTTTCAGTTGGTACTTTTAAAAGTGTCTCTGGAAGCAAAGCAAACTCTTGAGTTTGCAGTAAATATTACCCCCTTTTGGGTAATAAAATGCTAAGCCGTTGAAGTTAAGCTGCAAGATCTCTTAGAGAGCTTGGCATGAGCAGTTGAGCTTTACTGCAGGCCAGTTGTAAACCTTAATACTTAGATATAAATGGGCATTAGTTATGAACTGCAAGACAAATCTAGTAGTCCTTGTTTATTTCCTGATGATCCTAGTCTCTAAAGGGACAATCGCGTGCCTCTGAAAAGTGGGTCGTGAAAATAACAAAAACCATCTCCCCAATTTTATGAAATCATTTTTCAACTGCTCTAGGAATAGTCTAATTTTAATTGCTATAGTTTAAGAGAGAGTTGACTAATGTCCAGAGTGAGATATTCAGAATGATCAAGGGTCTGAAGCTCATATATGAGCTTGGGTTATGGCAGAATAAAAGGATTGGAACTCTTTGATTTGAAAGGTACAGGCTTAGAGATAGGATTTTTAAAAGTATATAAATCCAAAGGGTACTTGATGTGTAGTTCTCAGGGGTGCATGTGTGTGTGTGCACATATCTGTTTTAATATCAGTAAAAGAAAATATTGTGTAGCAATATAAGCTTTATGAACCTTGGTTATTAAAAGGTGGATAAAACATTTAAATATTAATAGATACCAATCCATCCTGGCATGAGACTGGCCCAGGAAATTTTGAGTACATTCCTAAGCTTCTGATTTAATATCCTTTCAGAAAGACCCTGTCCTCAGGTCACCCCAGAGTACCTTTAACATCAGTGGTAGGCACAGAATATATGCTGAAAAGACACCGTTCACCTGAAATTCATAATTTATTTCATCATCTTTGAAAAATGTATGATCAAAAAGAATCTTTAGCAGCTGAACGGCTGTATGTTTAACTAGGATTCATCTTAGTTTCTAAGGTTCTAGTTTATGAAAAGTGACTTAGTTTGGGAAAAAGGACTTAAAAATCCATGAAGTTCTCAAAAAAGTTTGCACAGTAGCTTCACTTTTTCCCTCAAGGGAATGTTTACATTCTTTGAAAAAATAATAGCTCACTGATATCACCCGCAATGTTTTATGATACTTGTTTTAGAATATAATCTGGCGATTTTCTCAACTTTTAAAATAATTTTTATAAATGTTTGTTGTTAATAACAATACCTTGTCATCCAGTAAAACTAATTTCTAGTTTGAAGAATACAAATTTAATTGGGTTTACCCCCCAAAGAATCATTACCTATAATGTTAATAGTATTTAGAATGCATAAGGGTGGAAATTTATTGCCTATTTATTATTTGTGCTAATTTATTTATTGCAGCTGAACGTTGTTTATAATGTGAAAGATTCTGGGTCTTCTAGAAGGCGAAGATCTATCTCAAATCAGGAAGCCTTTGATTTAGATGTTACTGTAAAAGATAATAAAGAGGATGTCAATCACGTGAATTTGAACGTGTGTACAAGGTGAGTATCTGTTTAGGCCCCTCATCTTCCTTTTCTTTTGAAAAAACATATTTAAAGATTAATTATATATAGTTGTCTAACTGTATCAAAACAAGGAGTCATATGTAACAAAGAATTTGGGTATGCATTATACTTCAGATTACAATACAGGAACACTAATTATATTTAAGCATTTTTTAGATGTGTTCAAAAATTATAAGTTTTCCGTCTATAACAAATTTCACTAGAACAATATAAACATATATAAAAATCAATACAACTAAGGTCTAATTTAGGAAAACTTTAAATCAATCATATTTAATATGATATTAAATACAATCATATTTAACAAAATATGATTATTTCTTGTTACGAGAGTTACTTTGCTGTTGAAATAATGATTCCAATTATGTAACCTTAACGGTTCCACTATTATGCAAAATCAATGAATAGTTTTTTTTAAGCGACACTGAAAACATTCCCGTTTAGAATGTTCTCATCTTGGGTATTTAGACTTATAGTGGAAGCTCCTGGGAATACTTTTTAAGGTGATTCTTAAATTGGTCTGTCTTAGAGTGTCTGAGGGTCTTGTTAGGCCATCGGTAAAGGTCCTGACTTAACAGTAGGTCTCTGGCCCTGCAGAATCTTGGTTTGTCTAACGCATGCGCAGGTTTGAGATACTCCTTGTAAAGTTCTTGAATCAGGAGGCTTTGCAAGGCCTTTGTTGTCAGTCTGTCCTCACATACACGCATGCGCATCATTTAGTGTTGAGCTGTGAGTTACTACAAAGATGCAATTGAGAAGCTGCAGTCTGCCCTTGTAAAATATCCTGTATCCTTCAGGTTGAATGTTGCTGTGTTTGGGCTGGGAGCCACTGAATGTGGTCCTGAGAGTACAGATGCTGTCCTCCAAGGTCATTTCTGGGTGGTCCACCTTCTTCGCTGTTGCCTGACACCAGTCTCCTCCCTTACTGCTCCCACCTGTATTATTTTTAGACCTTCTTGTTCATGAGTTTGGAGTAGAGTTTCACATGTTTGCCCCACTCCTCACCTTCTTGGGCATTTTGGGCTAATGGGCACATCAGAGACTCTGCAGTGGCTTCCTTTTGATCTGAGAAGAGAGTAGGGCTCCAATTACTCTTTACAAAGCTTGCAATTGGCCTCTGTTCCAGAATGACAACTTAGAGTCATTATTATGAACAATAGTAACCTACATCAATCACAGACTCATGTTCTCAGCATTGTACCACACATTTTTACATGCAACTCATTTAGTTCTTATGATAACTCTCTAAAGACTCAGGCCCTGGTATTGGGAAACAGACGTTAATAAATCCTCTCAGCAACTCTAAAATGCCAGTTTTGAGAAAGGAAAAGAAGAAGAATCTTGTGGAGAATTAAGCTCTTGGGAGGGTGAGTGAGGAAACAGGAGGAAAATGCAGCAGACCTGGGACCAGGCCGTGAAGGGGCCTCATCTTTTCTAGGGTCTCACGTAAGGATGCGGGATTCCAGTCTTGATCCAGCCCTGGGAATCAGGGTGGCAAGTGGAACCTCAGGAAAGGAAAGGTTTTCCTATGAGGGCAGGGGATTTACAAAAAGAACTTAAAAGCTGCTACTAGTTTTCTGGGAAAATTCTCATACGAAATACAAATGTAAGTGAATTTTTTCGGCAAGACATTATGAAAAGATTACCTGATAAACATCAGCACGTTATTCCTATCAACAGGGTCCAAGACATTACCTCATCCCAAGCTTTCTGTGTGGCAGGGCAGTTTGACAGATTCTTCCCCTGGCTGGTGGAGAGACCGGGTCAACCAAGGCACTGTTGATGATGTACTCCGAGTGTCATCTGCATGGCACTGCTAAGTGTTTAAGCATCTGGGCTGTTTTTCTCATCTGTAATTTTTGCTCATATACAAACATCTCCAGTTTCAGTCCAGTTATTAGTTTTCAATAGCATCTATTTTGGCAACGCGTGTCGCCAGCAGATGGTTTTAGTTGCTGCGGGTTTTCAGGCCAGCTGAAGTCAGCAGTTGTGCCCTATGGCTTTTCCATCAGCCATGTTTGGCAGGCACTGGTTCCTGCTCCAAAAACCAAGATCTAATGGCCGTTCGTGCTTTTGCCGTCTGAAAGGACAACAGGCACTAACTTAAAGCTTTGTTGATCCTTTTGCACTGGAGGCAAACTTCTTTCCATCTTCACTCCGGGCTCTTTATGCTCTAAATGAAAGGCTCTTACCATTTAATTCACTTTAACAAAATGCATTTATTTTTAGGGAAATAAAAGTGTTGTTGACGTCCAGATTCTTTGATGCTCATGTTGTATACAACAGGGTGAGGATGTGTTGTAATAAAACTTTCCAAGGCTTGTAATTCTCAGGAGGCCAAAGGAGACAGCAAAATGTGCTCCAAGTTTGTGGGAGAACAAAAGGAAGGCCTTTCTCTACTGTTCTCATTTTTCTAAACCAGATGAAGAACAGGCTGCTAAGGCCTTGGCTGGGTGCAGTCTACCCCTAAGTGGTCAAGCGATATCTTCTTTTTCAGGTCTTGAAAGGGAAGGTCTTTCAGGTCTTTTTCAGGGAAGTTGGTGCTGTCAACTTTTGAGAAAAATGAAAAAATACAGTTTGCTTTGGAAGCATGAAAGAGGGAAAGAAAGGAAAGAAAGAAAGGAAGAAAACAGTTATCAGTTGAAAGGATGTGGGTGGCACCTGATACGTCCTATGAGCACAGGGAAGGAAGGAAGGAAAGAAAGAGAAAGAAAAAGCAGTTATCAGTTGAAAGGCTGTTACCTCCTGTGAGCACAGGCCCGCCACGCCGCAGGAGTTCCATTCTGTCTGTCAGATGAACACATTATTATGTCCTTATTTTGCGTGTGGCTGAAAGTTATAAGAATATCACACATGACAGGCAAGGAGGGGGACCTCCAGCCTCCACCAGAGGCTCCAATTGCCAAAAAGGCTGGACAAATGCTGAGGAGACACCTGTGCCTTGGGACTAAATGTGGAACCCCCATTTCCTATGCCTAGGTCAATTTCTTGTGAATTTCCTAGGCCTCAATTCCATGAATGGACTGTATCCATTCATTTATACATTCATTCGCCTTGCCCCTGGTAGAAGGGACTGTATTCATTCGTTTCCTGGCCAAGGAACCTTTACAACTATATATAGCCTGAGACTAAAGGCCTAAAGGAGGAGATGGGGAAAGATCGGGAGAGAAACGGAGAGAGCTTCTCTCTCTCCACTAGAATTCTCTCCCTCTACCAGGAGCTTTAGTGTTTTCTGTATTCTTTTCTGTAAATAAATTCTGTCTTACCACTGGGGGGTGGGTGGGTATAATATCATGAAGAATAATAAAATACATGTTAAAAAAATAAAAATAAAATCTGTATGGAGGATCTGTCCAGCGCTGTAAGAGGAATATTAAAGTCCCGTGTTATTATTATATTATAGGATATCATATTGCTCACACTGAGTAAGGTCTGTTTTAAGAATCTGAGAACATTTAAATTAGGTGCATAAATATTTAGAATTGAATTGTCTTCTGGTTGTATTTTTCCCTTGACCAATATAAAGTGACTATCTTTGCCTTTTTTGACTTTAGTTGCTTTAAATCCGCATGTATGTGAACATGAAATTGCAACTGCTCTTTTCTTCTGAATTCCGTTTGCCTGAAAAATTGTCTTCCAACCCTTAACTTGGAGTTTTAATTCATCATTTGAAGGTAGGTGTGTTTCCTGCAGACAGTAAATGTATGACTTATGTTTTTAATCCAGTCCAATCTATGGACTCTTCAGTGAGGAATCAAGCCATTAATGCTTATTAAGATAATTGATTAATGTGGTAGTGTTCTATTCATCTTATTTTGTGAAAGTCCATTGCTTAGTTTTGTCTTTTGTATCAGTGTGGAAGTTAGGTTCTGTCCTTTAATTTCTGAGTTCTTATTTTGCTATTGATTCATTGTGATGGTCAGTGTGTAGAACAGGTTGAAGTATTTCTTGTAGAGCTGGTCTTATTGTAGCGAATTTCCTCAGTGTTTGTATATCAGTAAATGATTTGATTTCTCCATCAATTTTAAAACTTAGCTTAGCAGGATATAGAATTCTGGGCTGTAAATTGTTCTGTTTAAGTAGATTAAAGGTAGATGACCATTGTCTTCTTGCTTGGAAATTTTCATCAGAAGAGTCTGTGGTCACCCTGATGATTTTGCCCCTGTAGGTCAACTGGCGCTTACTCCTGGCAGCTTGAAGAATTTTTTCTTTTGTCTTGACTTTGGGCAGGTGCATCACAATGTCTTGGAGAAGCTTTGTTAGAGTTGAGGTGACCTGGGGTCCTATATACCTCTGAAAAGAGTGTGTCAGTGTGTCAGAATCTTTGTGATATTTGGGAAATTTTCATTTATAATATTTTCTAGTATGGCTTCCATTGCCCTGGGGCATTCTTCTTTCCCTTCTGGATACCTATAACTTGTATGTTTGAATGCTTCATAAAGTCCCATAATTCTCTCAGTGAATGTTTTGCTTTCTCTTTCTCTCTCCTCTTTTCTGCCTCTTTAACTATTTGGGTTATCTCAAGAACTTTGCCCTCTACCTCCAAAATTCTTTCTTCTGTACGGTCTAATCTGTTGTTGATACTTTCTATTACACCTTTAAGTTCCCTTATTGACTGCTTCAGTTCCTTCAACTTTTCTATATCTTTTCCATATTCTTCATATCATACATCTCTTATTCGATTCTGTTTTTGGATTTCCTTTAGGTTATTTTCCACTTTATCAGGAGTTTTCTTCATTGTTTTCATCATCTGTATTCTAAATTCCCTTTCTGTCATTTCTAACATTTCTTTATATGTGGAATCCTCTGCAGTAGCTACCTCACAGTCCCTTGACTGGGGGGGAGGGTGTTGCTCTGGACTGTTTTTTCATGTTGCCAGAAGTTTTATGCTGATTCTTCCACATGTGTGATTTCTTTTATCTGTTTCCTTGCCCTAATTTTCCTTTCACTTCCTCTTGATCTTTAAGTTGCCGTGTCTCTGGACTAGGATTTCAGTGAATCCTTTGGTATAGGACCAGAAGGATGAGAAGATTGAAGAGCAAGAAGGGAAAAAAGAAAGAAAAAAGAGAAAAGAGAGGGGGTGGGTAAAAGGGAATGTTGACAAAAAGAAGAAAGGCACAGAAAGAGGGAGATAGGAGCAATATAGGTGTATAGTAGGGTACTCTGACCCAACCTTAAAAAATCCCAACCTCTGGGGGTGCTGGGTTGGGTGGTTCCCTTGAGGTCAGCAGCTCTTTGCTAGCCTATTTGGACACCGTACCCCACCTTCACCAAGTAGAGAGGAAAGGCAAAAATGCTATAATCAAACCAAAACAAGCAAACAGAAAACTTTACAGCATAAAATTGGGGGAAAACCCAAATAATAGGGGTAGAAACAGCAGGAAAAATGAAGTTCTAATTGTTAAAAAGGTAACAATAGAAAATTATGTTTAAACTAGAAAAGTGGAGAAAGAAAAGAAAGAAAAATAAAAGAAAAATCTATAGGGAAAATGTTGAAAAAAACAAACAACCCTCCCCCCCCAAACAAAGCAGTATATATATCTTGCTGGATATTGTCTGGGCAACAGGTGATCTTCTGGGGTATAAGATGTTAATCACAATGCTGGTGCAGCTGTAGGAGATGGAGACTGGAGGCCTCTGCTGATTTCTCAAACCCCGCAGAATGAAGAGCTTAAATCTCTCCTTAACCTGCTTAAAAGGCACTTTAAATTGCTAAACTTGGCTAAGCAGAAGCTTTCTCAGGAAAGCATTTGTCACTGGGATCATTTCTGAAGTGGCTGTCCCTTGCCCAGTGTGCCAAAACTGGTCTCCTGTCCAGCCTTTGTTTTAGTAGGTTAGTTTATTTGTTTAGTAGGCTGGGGCTGGGTTTGAACCCATAAGCTCCAGTGAATGTGGATGGTGCCCTAACCACTGAGCTATGAGCACCGAGCCTGTTTATGCATGTTACACATCATTCTACTAGATTCTTTAGCATATTTATAATAGCTATCTTAAATTACTTCTTTGATACTTCTAAAATCTAAGCCATTGTTAGTATTTTTTTAGTTTTTATTTCTTTTCTCAATCACATCACCTTTTCTCTCATAAATTTTAATTCCGTGCTGGACATCATGGAGACTCAATTACTCCTAGAACTCTCCCCTAGCCAAAAAAAAAAAAAAAAAAAAAAAAAATCTTCCTTCTCTCAGACTACTAATGTCTAGGTTTACCCTAATTGAATACACAGGAAAGTGTGGTTTGGATTTTGCTGCAGACCTTTTTGGATTTAATTCACCACTGGCTTTGAGCAGGCTGAGAGCACAATTAGAAATTTACCTTCAGCAGGCTGGGAACCTAATAATTGGCAGAAATTTGGAGATCTTTTTATGCAGATCAGTTCAGCTTCCAAGCTGAAGATCTCTTTGCTTTAAATTTTGGTTACTAGTTTTTAGGGACATTATGGTATTATCTTCACTCCCAGTTTCATCTGAGTTTTCTTTTCATTGGGGGATTTCTCAACACTTGCTACTTCATCAGCAGTCTTCTTAGGGGTGCTACACTGACCTCATTAAAAACTGGAGTACTTGCAAGGGTTAGCTTCATATTTCTACCCGTCTTTAGTAGCCACTGCCTTACATGGGGAAAGCTATGTAGTTACTGCAGTTTTAATTGTTCATGTTTTATAGTCATTGTTTCCTGAATCTGATAATTTATATCTTTTAACAATTGTGGATATTATTGTATATTGCTTTAAATATTATCATTTTCTTATTTTACTTATTTCACTTATTGGCAATTTGCATTAGAGTACATTTCTACATATTTTATGCTATTCTTTGTCTTTTTACCTCTTTTTATGCTATTCTTTGTCTTTTTACCTCTTTTTTATGCTATTCTTTGTCTTTACAAATTTTTCAATTTTGTTGTAACTATGCTATATTCTGAATCATTTCCTCAAACATATCTTCCAGGTAACTGATTATCTCTTGATTATATATAGTATATTATAAATTCTTTTCCTAATTGTTATACTTCATTGATAGCATTTTTCATTTCTAGAAATTCTACTTAGTTTGATTTTGACCCCACCCTTCTCTTTTTCACAGCATCTATTATTGACTAAATTATGTCTCCTCCTCCTCCATTCATATGTTGAATGATTAACCCTCAATGTGTTAATATTTGGAGATGGGGATTGTGTAAATTAATTAGGTTTAGATGAGGTCATGAGAATGAGGCCCTCATAATGAGATTAGTGCCCTTAGAAGGAAAGACAATAGAGAACTTCTTTCTCTTTCTCTCTCCCTTCTGTGTGAGAACACAATGAGAAGGCAGCCATGTATGAGTCAGAGAGAGCCCTCATTAGACATAGAATGCACTGGCATCTTGATCTTGGAATTATGTATTTTTTTGGCAGTTTTTCACCAGGGCTAGGTTTGAACCAACCACCTCTGGCATATGGGGCTGGAGCCCTACTCCTTTGAGCCACAGGCGCCACCCTGATCTTGGAATTCTTTTCTCCGAACTATGAAAATATAAATTACTATCATTTAAGCTATTTAGTCTTGTATCTTGTTATGGTGGTGTAAGCTGAGTAATACAGCATCTTATTCTTTTCCTATGATTTAGTTTGTTTTTAATGTCTTTAATTAATTAAAAGTTGAGCTTACTTTATACTCTATATATTCTAGATTTTCTACTATGTAAACATATACATTAATGAATGTAGTCATTTTTGGAATGTTTCTTTTAACTCAAAGTGAATTTTTACCTCACTTATTTTACAGTTTTTGATTGTGAATTTTTTTTAGCAGTATTAATTAAAAATGTCATTTTTTATATTATTGGTAGTTTATACATATAAGGGATTCTTAGTATACTGTATACTACATTTTTATGTGTTTGTATAATGAGAACAATTTTATATCATAAATAGTTTGCTATATTTCCAGAATTGAAAATTAATGCTCATTTTACAATGTCACTATAATTTGATGCCAAAAATGGATATTGATAGTAATGTATAAGAAAATTATAGGCTAAAATAACTAATGACTATAATAGCAAAAATTCCTAAATAAAATTGTAGTAAATAGAATCAAATAATATATTATTTGTCAGAACCAGATAAGATTTATTTACAGAATGAAAGAATTAGTCAATGTTAGAAAATCTGTCCAAGTAATTACTATATTAGTAGTTTAAGATATAAAAGTCATCTCATTATCTCAATGGATAATGAAAATTATCAAACAAAACAATATATAATCCTAAATAAAGAAAAAATATCCTAGCATATTAGAGACAATAGAAACATTTCTTGATCAAAATCATTAAGACACCTCCATCATACCATTTTAAGTATTAAAACTATTAGACAGCAGCATTCATTTACTATTCATATAGTAAAAACTGTATTAATTACTTATCTTGCAAACATTGTTATAGTTATGGGAATATGGCAAAGTAGATAATAATAAAGTCCTGGACTTTGAGGTTAACTAACAAAAGTAAATAAGTTAATTGCATTTTATTAAAAAATGGTAATACTGACATAATTTACCAGTGATAGTCTTAAAGAATCAACTGGCTGACTATTAGTAAAGAAGTTCAACAAAATGACCTGAGTTAGTTTAACATTCAAATGTTATATTTTCCCCTGGTACACCAATTATCTTTTAGGAAAGACAACCAAAATATTTCCTGGTAGCTATAATATCAACAGTGAATGTGGTATCAAACCTAAATAGAATTGTGCCCAATGTTTTTAAGCAAATTTATAACATTCTAATAAGGAAAATTATAAAATCTGAATAAATTGAGAAAATACTTATAATTATTATTGGGAAGAATCAATATCAACATTGTACAAAATTAATCTCTTATTTAATACAATTAACTCAAACCAAAACAAGATGTTTTGTGTAAGAATTTTAACAAACTGGTTCTAAATTTTCCGTGGTAAGTGTGTAAAAATTCTAAAGCAATTTTGAAAAATAAAAAGAAGAAATCATAATTTTCTCAGAACACTTTTGAAAATAAATCTATATAGTAAATTATATTGCAAAACCAACAAATAATCTAGAAGCAGATTCAGATAGATAAGATAATTTAGTTTACCTTAAAAGTAGAACTTCAAATGATTAGAGAGAGAATGGATTATTAATTTCATTATATCGGGTCAAATGGGTAATAATTTAAAAGAAATGATCAGTCCTGGCTTCCAGTCATTTAGAAAAATATATTTCAGATGCATTACTCTCATAGTCTCATTTGTATTCTGAGGAAATCTTAGTGAATATGTTCCTAATTTAATGTTGATGTGTATTTTTAACAAGACACAAAATCAAAAACTATTAAAGCAGAGATTGACCTACCTGAAAAATCAATGTTTTTTAAAAAAGAAAAAGGTAAATAATAATCCAGGAAAAAATACCTCTTACATATGTAAAAAATAAAGAAAATGATATCAAATTCTAAATATATATAACATACATACTAAGAAGTAAGGTAATAAAAACATAATAAAAAGACAAAATCTATGAACTAGAAATGAAGAGCAGAGGAAATGCAAAAGACCAATAAGCACGTGAAAATATATACTCTTTAAAAAATAACACCAAGCAAATGTAAATTAAGACAATAACAATATACTAGTTTTTACACATAAGATTGGAAAAAATTAGAAAGTTAAGAGAAACAAGCAAAGATTTGGAAAACATTTTAGTATGTATTTCCATAGGTGAAATATTTCAAATAAGCAGACGCATAGGAAAATATCTGGAAAATTAAATTTCAAACAGTAGGGGCAGAGGTAGGCTATTGGCAAAGGATTAGTCTGATTGATAATTCTTAATTTTGTATGCTAAAAATGTTTTTGTGAATTTCTTATATTTTGTATATAAGAGGAAGAAACTTAATCCTCTTTTTCCAGAGAGTATTATTTTTTTATTTCATAATTTTTTTTTGCTCATCTATCATTCTCACGCGCCTGACTCATGTTCTTATGAGTATTATCTCTCCGTAGTAGTCTTCCACCTGTGTATGTACAAATATAAAATTCTTCCTAAGTTTCCATGGAGTTTGAAAAAAACACTTGTCCACCAAAACTTTACATGCTCTCTCAAAGAGGTATTTAATAGCACAGAGAATAAGAGCAGTAATTACTCAGTAAATGGTGACTCTAAAGATGATGATGATCTTGGGAAGAATATTTGTTTTGAATCAGGTCCAGATTCTATGTATGACACATCCCATATCTAGTGTTTGACCTTCCTCCCTTCTTCCCTCTTTCTTTCTCTCTTTCCTATTTTCTTAGCACCCACTATGTATTATCTAAATCCTATAAGATTAGATGAATAATACCTGCTCTCTGTCTTCTGCCTCTCAGATAAATGTTGTGTAGAAGGGATGGTGGTCTTTGTAAAATGAAAGCAAAGCCTTATGGAAATCTTCATCAGGTATCTTCTTTTATTTCAAGGGGCAGCATTTGGTTACCTAGCTGACTTCAGCTGCAAGGGAAGCAGGGAAATTTAAATTTTAAGTTTTCTAACTTCCATGGAAAAGCTAGGTAAACAAAAGGAAAGTGGAAATGTAAGAAGATTGGGACTGTATGTTGAGTGAGACAACACTTGGCAAGCTGTGGACATGCAAAGAACAGTTATGACTTTTTTTTTTCAAGATATGACCAGAATATTAAAGGGATCCCCTCTGAGTTCTGTTACAATAGGTTGATCAGTTCATGGCAGTGCCATCACAAGAACATAATTATTGAGTTCTTCATCTTCATCATCTTCATCTTCATTAACACTTTGTGCCTGGAACAGTGGCAGGAACAGTCATACTGTGACAGGCACTCTGTATTGAATGAATGAAGCAAAGTAGTATATATATCATCATCCTTATTATCACAGCTGCCAATAATTTAGTGCCTACTTTATATCAGACTATATAATAGCCCATTTCACATACTCTCTTAAACTTAATCTGATCATAATCTTTTATGTGGCAGAAATTGAGATTTAGAGAGGTTATATAGTTTATGAAGGATCAAATGGCTACCAAGTTTGAAAGCCAAAGTCCAATCCCAGTGGTCCCTGGGTTTGCTCTCTTCACCAAATGTTAACACTATCCTTGTGGGCAGCATATATATATGAATTATTAGTATTGTGTTGATTTCATTCATTTTTTTGTTATTGTGGCTCTCAAGAAATCTATTCCTTTAAGAGAAGGGTTTGCTAAAGACAGCAGCCAATGCAATTTCAGTAAATACAATATTTATAAGACTCTGCGATTAATTTACAAATTTTTTACATAAAAATTCACCCTGATAATCTTATTCTTTGGGGACAACAATTGTCTCCTTTGTGATATTTTCCTACACTAAAGGCAATTATTGTTGCTTCTAGCTGTAATAAAAAAATAACCGAAACAGATAGAAGTGTCTTCGTTGAAATTGAGCTGAAACTCCCACTGTGGAAATAATCAGAAAATTAAAAGCTCTGCAATCTTGCAAATAACATTGCAACTTAATATTATTGGAACATAACATTATTATCTCTTTTTATAGAGAAAACAAACATAAATATATTTTCAAATGACACCATAATATTAGTTTTATTTTATTGGATGGGGTGGGAGGGAAGCAAAGAACAATAACTTTTTTAGAGTTGAGCAAATGAAACAATGAGGATTTATGAAAAATGATCAACAGCACAAGGCTATGTATGCTGGAAGTCTCAATATCAGACAATCTTCCAAATACAATGTGGCCCTACCCCAGGCCCCCACTGTGTGATTTTCTGAGGATGACTTCGTTTATGGTTCTTCATGGTGGAATCCAGGCACAGGGTCAGCTGACAACTTGACATTCAATCAAGGGGTTAAATGTGTTTTTAATTATTATTGAAAAAGAAGTATTTCAACTATTGAAGTCAAAGTCTTCCCCTTCCTTACTATTTTCATAGTCTTCCCTTCCTTCCTCTTTTCTCTTCCTTCTTTTTTCTTTCTTGCCTTTTTTCCTTCCTTTCTGCCTGCTTGCCTTCTTGTATATTTGTTTGAGTTATGAGAAGGGGATAAAAGATGACATGATTCATCTGCAAAAAGAAAATGCATCATTTGAACTCGGTAATCAATTAAACAAACACCCATTGAAGACTCATCCTATGGAAGATGTTCTACTGCAGGACAAAACAGGGATATGTCTTAATGTTTGCCTTTGAGAAAAGTCTAGACTTCTGACTTTATCCCTGTCCCATGCAAGGATCTGGGGGCTACAGAAATGAGGCTATGAGTATGGAAGTACTTCACAGGATGTGTGGTCCAATCCCTAGTGTATTGGAGGTCATGTTGGGTTTTGTAGAATTTAAGAAGTTGATGTAAGGCACTCCTAAGGAAGTGGCAGAAGAGCTCATTGATGAGTTCAATTTTAGACAGGTGGCGTGGACATCAGGATGTTCTACCAGAGCTATCACCAACCTGTTGGGAAGTGAGAAGTCATAGGATTGACACTGAAGCAATTTTCCTTAATGAAAATATAAATCATAAATTGGTCAGCCAATATTTTCTTACACAACATGGAGTGAACAGAGGTACCTCCCTCCCATGGGAATATCCTGACACTACTTGTAATAATTAAAAATGCTCTTCTGATCAGGGATGAGAGTGTATAGTTCAATATATTGGCTGCTTAGCTGCAAGTGGGCAAGTTCTCACTTTCCTCCTGAGATGCTTGGAAATTAAAACCCAGTTCCTGGCTGCTTACTTGAAAGAACTAACCAGAATGGCTTCTCAGTACTATTTCTGGGTACAACATCACTCTTGTGGAAAAAGTACAATAAAGTCAAAAGAACACAGGTTTTGAGTTTGCCTCTCGGATTTGCAGCTTAGCTACAATACCATACAATTATTGTAATTCCTTTTCTCCTTGGTTTCTTAATCTTTAAAATGTGAATGAATTCATGGTCAGGTGAATGTGGCATAATACACAGTGTCTGGCCAGGGTTTCATTTAGGAAATAGGCTAGCCATGTCCTCACTAGATCCAAGTTCTCTATGCTATAGTTTGGATCCAAC
This sequence comes from Arctocebus calabarensis, assembly GCA_963573935.1. Lineage (NCBI taxonomy): Eukaryota > Metazoa > Chordata > Mammalia > Primates > Lorisidae > Arctocebus > Arctocebus calabarensis. Next base: position 23,084 of record CAUYON010156594.1, read on the forward strand.
CTCCTTTGTTAATCAAGTATCATTTGCTTTCCCTCAGTTATAATCCTGTGTGCATATTTCTTTTTCTACGGAAACCTGAGGTTGAATATCCCTGGGTTCCTCAGGTGAGTTCTACCTGATATAATCCTATTCTCAACCATGTCAAATATGATTTCAGCAATTTATAGTGGGGCTATTACTGAAGGCCAAGGCCAGCCTACCAATGGCTTGATTTCTGGGGTTCCCTACTTTTGAAATAGGGACAGAAGTAATTTAGAAAGGGTAGGCTGCTTTCTCCTTCGTGGAGCCTTGCATGGGCTCATGAGAAGCAAGTGATAATACAAGCCTGGGACTTTTGGTTTGCTTTCCCAATTGGACTTTGTCCAGATTTGAAACAAATAGGCTAAATACTGGCACGTTCCATTTAGGATTGCTTGGTTTAAAGAGCCTTTTAATGATCACATAAGTATTTTGACCTATATTCGGTATGTATAGTCACTATGAAAGTTTTGAGACAGACTGCTTTATGGTCCATTATTTCACTTCCAAGAAACACAGTTGATGGTGTCCTTTCTGAATCATTCGTGAAGTTTCAACTTGATCAGCTTATTGGTGTTGCTGGGAGAGTGCCTGCAGTGTATATGTGTGTGTGTTTGTGTATGGTTTGACTATGATACAGATCTGTACTTCTTGAGGAATAAAAAAAAGATAATTCTATTTTATCCAGAGCTCAATATTTAAATTATAGATTAAAGATATACTCAGCTTTTGAGTCTCTCAGTCAAGGTATCTTTCTTCAATTTGATTCAATCCAGAACATTCCAGATAAATGCATACAGATAGTCCTTAGGTTACAAATGCAATAGGTTCTATAGGTTTGCTCTTAAGTTGAATTTGTACATAAGGTGGAACAGGTACATTTACCTATTACCTGCAATAGCCCTCATTTGTAAGGGTGAGTTGATGTGAGCTGGATGTTTCTAACACAGAGGCTGCCTATACTTTGAGCACCTACTGTGTAACTTGCATAGGCCATGAGGATACATAAGACTTACTAACCACCCATTCCTTCCCAGTGTATCCTGAACTTGCCCACTTCTCTCCATCCTCCCTGTTATTTCCTACTCAGCCTTCATCATTGGAAGATTTAGCCTTTTATGATCTTTAGGGAACATAATTCAGATCATAACATTCCCCTGCTTTCAAGTTTCCTGTACTTTCTACTGCATTTAGAGTAACATTCAAAATCCATTTTGGTTTGCAATGTTTTTGCTTTTATCCTACCCTGGCTTGAAATACTCATTTTATTTTATTTTACTTCTTTGTGGTTGAAAATTTGTGCTTTTGTTTATGTATATGTTTTTATTTCAATATATTATGGTACAAATGTTTTTGTTACCTGGATACATTGTATAATGGTGAAAACGGGTTTTTTAGTGTACCTGTCACCAGGATAATGTTCATTATACTCTGTAGGTAAGATTTTTATCTCTCACCCTCATCCCTTCTTGGTTTTCAATGTTCTTTACATCTCCTTGATCACATTTGTACCCATTGTTTAACTCCCACTTATTAGTGAGAACATGTGGTGTTTGTTTTTTCATTCCTGAGATATTTCACTTAGAATAATGGTCTCCAGTTCCATCCAAGTTGCTGTGAAAGATGTTATTTCATTCTATTTTATGGCTAAGTAGTACTCAATAGTCTATATATATACCACATTTGCTTTATCCACTCATGAATTGATAGGCACTTAGGTTGATTCCATAGCTTTGCAATTGTGAATTGTGCTGCAATAAATATTTGTGTAGAGATGTCATTTTGATAAATGACTTCTTTTTCTTTGGGTACATACCTAGTAGTGGGATTTCTAGATTGAATGGCAGGTCTACTTTTATTTCTTTGAGGAATCTCCATAATGTTTTTCATAGAGCAGTGGTTCTCAACCTTCCTAATGCCATGACACTTTAATGCAGTTCCTCATGTGGTGACCCCAACCATAAAATTATTTTCATTGCTACTAGCTGGGGATCACCACAACGTGAGGAACTGTATTAAAGGGTCATGGCATTAGGAAGGTTGAGAACCACTGCCATAGAGGATATACTAATTTGCAATTCCACCAACAATGTATAAGCATTCCTTTTCTACATCCGTGTCAGCAACTACTTTTTTTTACTTTTTGCTCTTATAGGAGTAAGGTGGTATCTCCTTGCGATTTTAGTTTGCATATCCATGATGATTAGTGATGTTGAACATTTTTTCATACACTTATTGGTTATTTGTCATTATTATCTTGAGAAAATTCTGTTTTTGTCTTTTACTAACTTTTTTTTTAATAATTTTATTGAATCATAATTATGTACATTGGTGCAATCACAGGGCACGATTCATATACATTCAGAAATATTTTGATCATACTGTTACAGATATCCTTCATGGCATTTCCTTGATCACTATATAA
>CAUYON010156595.1:0-13697 GCA_963573935.1 Arctocebus calabarensis
TTTTTTGAGATCTTTAAAATATGACAATGGAGCTTTGATAGGAATTGCATTAAAATTATATATTGCTTTGGGTAATATAGACATTTTAACAATGTTGATTCTTCCCAGCCATGAGCATGGAAGATTTTTCCATTTGTTAACCTTTTCAGTTATTTCTTTTCTTAAAGTTTCATAGTTCTCTTTATAGAGATCTTTCACATCTTTTGTTAGGTAAACTCCCAAATATTTCATCTTCTTTGACACTACTGTGAACAGAATAGAGTCCTTGACAGTTTTTTTCAGTCTCACTGTTGGTATATATAAAAGCTACAGATTTGTGAGTATTGATTTTATAACCTGAGACACTGCTATATTCCTTGATCATTTCTAAGAGTTTTGTAGTTGAATCCCTGTAGTCTTCCAGAAATTTTAATCAAAATCACTTTGAGATATCATCTAACTCCAGTAAGATTATTCCACATGATAAAATCCTAAAACCATAGATTTGGGCATGGATGAGGAGAAAAGGGAATACTTTGCATTGCTCGTAGGAATGGAAACTAATACATTCCTTTTGGAAAGATGTTTGGAGATCATTTAGGGATCTAAAAGTAGACCTGTCATTCGATCCTGCAATTTCTTTCTTTCTTTTTTTTTTGCAATTTTTGGCTAGGGTCAGGTTTGAACCTACCACCTCTGGTATATGGGGCCAGCACCCTACTCCTTTGAGCCACAGACACTGCCCCAATCCTCCAATTTCTTTACTAGGTACATATCCAGAAGACCCCAAATCACTTTATAACAAAGATATTTGCACCAGAATGTTTATTGCAGCCCAATTCATAATTGCTAAGTCATGGAAGAAGCCCAAGTGCCCATTGACACAAGAACCCAAGAATGGATTAATAAATTGTGGTATATATACACAATGGAATATTGTGCAGTCTTAAAGAAAGATGGAGACCTATTTTCATGTTTACATGGATGGAGCTGGAACATATTCTTCTTAGTAAAGTATCTCAAAGAACAGAAGAGTAAGTATCCAATGTACTTAGCCCTACTATGAAACCAATTTATAAGCACCCACACTTCCATATGAAAGCTATAACCCAACTACAGCCCAAGATGAAGGGGAAAGGGGAGGGAGAGGGAAGGAGACGCGGCCGGATGGGTGGAGGTAGGGTAATTGGTGGGACCACATCTATGGTGCATTTTACAAGGGTACATATTAAATCTACTAAGTGTAGAATATAAATGTCTTAATACAATAACTAAGAAAATGTGGTGAAGGCTATGTTAACTAATTTGATGCAAGTATTTCAAATTGTATATAAAACCAGCCCATTGTACCCCATAATTGCATTAATGTACAAAGCTATGATTTAATAAAAAAAACTTAAAAAAATAAATTAAAGGAAAAGAACAAGAAAAGAAAAAACGCCAATCAATATGTGTAATATGAATAAAACTTTATTTTTATTAAAGACTAGGGGCATATATGAAAAATAAATAGAAAACTTATTTAATGCTTAACAAATGATTAATCAGCACTCTAATACACATATGTAGTAAAAACAGTCTGTTCATCAGAAAAATATAAGTAGGTTATATCTGCTTATTATATGATTACTTCATTCATACAGAAACATAAAATTAAGTAATGAGATTTTCTTTCTATTTATTGAATTGTAGAGGTTAAAATTTACAATGCAAACACTGGTAGTATAAGTCTTATGTGAATTTGATGGAAATGTAAAATGGTCCAAACTCTTTTTGGCACTATTTCTCAAAACAAATTAAAGAATTTCTTTCCTAAATATAACATTAATATATTCTTCAAACTATAATTACTAGTTAACTAGCATATTTATTTCAGAAAAAATCATACTGCCATAAAAACAAGAAAGAAAAATTTCATTATTGTCTATCAATATGGGAACCAAAGCCTGTATACATTGTGGGGTAGTCATACAATAAAACTATATTCAGCTTTTGAAAAGTATGAGATTAATGTGTATGTCAGAGATAGAAAGGTTTCCAAGAAATTCAACCAAATAACTAAACCAAATGGTTAGCCTCTATTTGTTTTCAATAGATAAATAAATAATAAGAGACAAATAATTGCAAGTAGAATAAAATTTTTCTTTGAGAATTTGAAATGAATAACAGGTTGTGATTCAATGTAAACAATGGGAGCAAGGATCAAAAATGGAGGGATGTTCACTTTTTATTGTTATCTTTTTGTATTTAATATTTTAACCTATGAATGAGATGCTTTTCATAATAATGTTTTAGGACACAAACATGCAAGACGATGATTTCAAGAGGGGGTGAAATTCTCAAAAATGACTAGTATTTCACAGCTATTTGTAAGTATAGATAATGAGGTCAGAGATGATGTCCTTAACACAGAAAATAATCATGTCATGGTTTGAAGGAAGGATAAGATCAATGGGTAGCAAAATTCTAAATTAGCAATACATTTTTCCCAGGTTCTTTGTATTAAAATGGGGATTTCTGCTTTTAAATTTTGTCTAATTCTTACTGTATAAATTATCACCACATTTCAGATATATTTGAAAAAGTCAAAATAACTGGCTAAGCAATTCCTATATAAATGTGTTTATTCATTCAACAAAGATTTATTGAGTGCTTATAGTTTCCCTGACATTCCTCTAGGTATTTCTAGGATAGAATGATGAGAAAAATATATAATACACTTGTGCTAAAGGAGTTTAATATTCTGGTAGGAAGGTAGAAATTAACAAGCACAGGCGAAACTTACTAAATGCAAATTACAAATGTCTTCATACAATAACTATGAAAATGCCATGAAGGGTATGTTAAACAGTTTGATGAAAACATTTCAGATTGTATATGAAACCAGCACATTGATTACACTAATGTATGCAGCTATGATTTAAAAATAATAATAATAATAAAAGAAATTAACAAGCATATTTATAATATAATACCTTGTAAGAAAGATACCTTTGTAAAGAAAGCAAAGGCAGATTGGTTAGAGAAAATTTCTCTAAGCTTTGAGCATGCAAGTAGACATGTAAAAGAATTGGCAGTGTGAACTTGAGAAATGTTTAAGAGAGGACAGTTGTAAGTGGTGAGAAAAGCATTCCTGATAAAACACAGTGACAGGAAGGGGAGGAGTAGAAATTGAAGTCAAAAGAGTAGATTTTGGACCAGATAACCAACACCTTTTTTCATCTTGATAAGGACAAAACCAGAGTAATGTAGAGTGTTCTTAGAAATCTGATACCCATGACCCAAACATATAAGAAATATTAGGTTTAATGGTTAATTCAAAGCGAAAATTTCTTCCTTTCATATGTCCTTCCTTTTTCCTTCTCCTCCTCACCTTTCTTTCTCCTTTTGCTTTTTCCTCCTCCTCTCTCTCTCTACTTCTCTCTTCTTTTTCTTCTTCTTCCTTCTCCTTCATCTCCTTCTTCTGTCTCCCCCACCTTCTCTAATTAGCAACAAACAGTAGACATAAGTTCTGAAATTTTGAAATGTCATCAAGCTTATGACTGGTTAATGTTTTCCAAATTCTCAGTTAAAAGTAATATTTTTTAGAAATGATTGCATGAAAGATGTATTATTTGCTTTCCTTTTTAAAAAAATAATGCGTGTTTCTACATTAAACCAGTTCAGAAGACAATGGATACTTATTGATCACGATATAATTATTTTTATAAGTGTGGTGTTCAGTATTTTCTTGATGGAAGACTTTGAGGAAAACTCCAATTATACTTTGATACTCAAAATAATATTTACTTTTTCTAAAAAACTAGATTTTGTTATTGTGTCATAATTGTTGTTAATGTCATGTCATTTGGAAATATCTGACTGACAAGATTTCTCTTTTTCTTTTGTCTTTCAAATGATAAATCTGTGAATGAATATTTAGTACATTTGAAGCCATTTAATAATTTAAACTTATTCATATCTCTTCTTTTTCAGACTACTATTTAAATTTTCTCATTCCAGCCATATTTTAACTCTTGTCACGGCTTAAAGAAAGCCTACCTTCAGAAATAAAATGGATATGAGTAAAACATCATAATTAAAATATGCAAAAATAAATAACTATATATGTAACAAATTAGCATAACAGCAACAATATGCTCTATTGATATGTTCAATTTTAATTCCCAAAATTTAAAGTAAAAACATTTTTTCAGTACTTTTAAGTTTCTATTGAAAATGCACATTGGTGTTAAAGTACTATATTATATTATACTGTACAGGTGATTTTTTATAAAATAATTTATTTTAAAAGATGATGTATTGCATAGTCATGTCCCACTCCTGTGTGAAATTGAAAGAAAATGTCTACAATAATTAAACTTAAGTAATTTCTTTGAGAAACAAATCTAATATGCACTTCTCATATAAATGCTAACTTTGCATTTTTAATTCAGAAAACCATTTAATAAGTGATTTTATAAATTTCAGATTAATATGAGAATACAAATGATCAGGTTACATTATTTGCATTTGTTAGGTAAATTTCAAGTTGTATTTGAGTCTTTGACTCAGGAGGTGTGCTGTATACAAGAGTACCAATTACGTGAGAGCTTACCAATTCCCCTTCCTCTTCTCTCCCTTTTCTCCTGTCCTCCTTCCCCTCCTTGAATTTAATTTTGTTTTTCTGTCATGTGGGGGTGTAGTTATTTATCTACTGGTTTCTTATTAGTATTTTATACACTGAAATTTTTTTTCTATTCTTGTGATACTTTAGTAAGAAAGATGTTCTTCAACTCCATCCAGGCAAATACAAAAGATGTAAAGTTTCCATCTTTTTATAGCTGAATAGTACTCCATGGTATACATATACCACAGGTTATTAATCCATTCATGAGCTGATTGGCACTTCAGTTCATTTCACATCTCGGCAATTGTGAATTGAGCTGTGATGACCATTCCAGTGCAAATATCCCTAGGAAAAAATGCTTTTTTCTTCTTCTAGATAGATACGAAGTAATGGGATTGGAGGATCAAATGGAAGGCTTACTTTTAGCTATTTGAGGATTCTCCATGCTTCCTCCCAAAGAAGCAGTATTAGTTTTCAATTCCATCACCAGTGTAAAAGTATTCCCTTGTTTCTATATCCATGCCAGCATCTGAAACTTTAGGCTATTCTCATCGATGTTATGAGATATCTCATGGTGGTTTTGATTTGCATTTCTCTCATGGTTAGGGAAGATGCACATATTTTCATGTGTGTGTTGGCCACTCATCTGTCTTCTTCAGAGAAAGTTTTGTTCATACCTCTTCCCTACTTAAAAATGGGATCGTTTGCTCTTTTCTTATTGACTAATTTGAGTTCTTTGTTTATTATAGTTATCTGCCCTTTGTCAGATTCTGATATTTTATTGAATGGAGTAAAACTTAAAGCATTTCTGCACAAGGATTCCACTTTTGCTACTGCTATCCAATATAGTGCTGAAATTTCTGGCTAATACATTCAAGTGAGAGAAGGAGAGAAGAATATCAATAGTATTCAGATGGGTTGAAGGAGTTTAAACTCTTGCTCTTTGCAGATGATATTATCTTATACTTAGAAATCCCAGAGACTCCTGCAAATGATCAAGGAACACAGTAATGTCTCAGGATACAAAAATCAATGTTCACAAATCATATACTCCAATAACAGCCAAGCTGAGGATCAAATCAAAGACACAATAACCTTCACAGTAGCTTCAGAGAAAATGAAATACCTGGATATATACCTAAAGAAAAAAAAAAAAGAAAGGACATAAAGGATTTTTAAAGACTGAACTATGAAACCCTGAGAAAGGGGATAGCAGAAGACATTAACAAATGGAAGAACATACTATGCTCATCGTTGGGAAGAATCAACATTGTTAAAATGTCTATACTACCCAAAGTTATCTGCAGATTTAATGCAATCCCTATGAAAGTACCAATTTCATACTTGGAAGAACTGAAAAAAATTGTGCTTAATTCCATATGAAATCAGAAAAGAATAGCCAATGCAATTCTAACAAATAAAAAATCTAGAGGCATCACATTACTTGACTTCAGGTTATATTGCAAATCTACAGTGATCAAAACAACATGGTACTGGCACACACACACACATTATATCTATGGAATAAAATAGAGAGACTACAGATTAACCTAGTTACATATAGATAGTGGCTCTGGCTATAAAAATCAAAATGGCATTAATTTACATATATCAATTGCTTATTAAGCAAATGGAGTAAACAATTTTTGTCCATAAGAATCATCTAATAAATTGTGATAGAGATATTATTAATATATCAAGAAAAATAATGAAGACATGGTTCTCCTTACCTAACTTATACTCAATAGCCCTCAAAATTTTATCTGACTGTTCTCTAATGCTGTATCTTCCACCACTGTTCTAACATGCCAAAACACTGGATAACATCATTAACCATGTTTGTTTTTTTGATATTCTCTGAACCATTTTTTCATTCCCAATTCCTCATTTTATTTAGCTCGTCCTTTTTGTAGTGTCCATTCTCAATATGTAACTCAAATTTCACTCTATTGAAGTACTGAAAACTTACATTTTACTTCTTCACTTTATTACAAAATAGTCTCTACCTCTTTGTAAATAACTCCTACTTTATATACCAGATAATAGATATTTTTAATATTGAGCTTGCTATTATTATATTTAGTTCCTCAGTCTTATTGTACCTATAAATATGTCTAATATTTCCTGTTATATTGGTTGTTTAGTTAACTGTATGTTCTATCATCCTGTAAGTTGTTTAAAGACATTCAAACATTAAAGTTATCAAGTGTTTCTAACATGGTACCTGTTATAAAGTAAATATTTTACACATTCTTTATAGAATTGACTATTCAGATTATGACAAACGGAATATATGGTGGATAGTGATCTTCTTAGTTTATATACCTATATCTTTAGATTTATAAAATTAATAGTTTTCTTCATAAATTAGTAAATTGTAGCATGTCAGAGCAGGTGTAGATAGAAAAAAAATTTATGAACTCTTCTTGACATCTACATGAAAAGCAAATTCATCTGCTATTATAGCAGCTAATAAATGAAAGTCTTAAATCTCATATTCTGTTAGAAAATAACTGATGACATATGTAAAAGTCATTGTCAACCAGGAGTGACAAAAAAATGTAGTTTGCATGTGGAGGCATCAAAATTGAATGAAGGTGAAAAGAACTTAGCAATCAACTCAAAATTATCATTTAAAAGTTCAAATGGGGTCTCTCACACCTTTTCTCCTTTATGAGAGGCAGCCATTTCCAACTCTCTCTGGAAGTGTGCTAAACTTTCTATTTGTTCTTCTTAAATAAAGTCTCTCTTTGTTACCCTCAAACTTGTGTAGGTTACTTTTGCTTTCTACCTTTGCTTGTCGTCTTTCTCACCTTTTCTCCTTCATCAGAGGAACCTACTTCCAACTCTCTCTGGAAGTGTTCTAAACATTTTCTTTGTTCTTCCTAAATAAAATCTCTCTTTGTTACTCTGAAAGAAAGAAAAATAATTGACATAGACATATCTACCATGATTATGCAGGGAATTTATACAATTCTCTACTAATCTATACTTGCCATGAGAAAAAAGAACTTTTCATTTTTAGACATCTTCCTTTGTTCTTGAAAGTGATCAGTATTATAGCATTTATAATATATACATAATTTTACTTTTTAAAAGTCAAGTGCATATACTGTTTTAGTACTAAAACACTGCCTATCTCTTGCTGCTAGACAAGAAGCAGCACTAGTCTTCCACCACAGAGGGTTATGGGTCAGAGCTCAGGCCTATGGAATGAGAATATGCAGTTTAATGTAATACAAGGTGATTAATATGCTCCCAAGCATGAGAGAAGCTCTGATCTAATATAAAGTCTGATGCTGGTTATGCATTGAGAAAGTGGTATTTTATTTCCCATATCCTTACTCAATCTTTGTAGCTTCCAAATTTATAAGATGAGAGCATGCATCTCCCATCTTCACAGTCTCACTACCTACTTGATATGATGAATGTAAATCTAAGATAAGTTCTGCAACATAAATAGACCTTTTCAGCAATCAAAGTAAATGGTTAACTACTTTCATTATATGATTTATTTACAGGTGTCCCAAAGATTGCCATAAAGTCACCATACATAGAGAAAATAGAAACTTGCCGGTAAATGTAGGTTACAAAATATTCATAAAATTTTATCTACCACTTTGTAAAATTTTGTAATGGATATTTTATAAATAAAAGTATATTTAGCTGTAATTTCCCATTTTTACCTATGTATGGTGATAGTTTGGGCAATCTTTGAAACAGCCTGTACATCTGTAGTCATATAAAAGTGAGAATCCATCATCTTAGTAATGGGATACAAGATTGAATGAGGTTCTCGGCCTCCGGTGCCACTGCAGTGTAGTAAATTAAGGACTAGGATTATCACATTCTTACATAGTGTTTATGGAACTACATGGATGCCTATACAATATTTCTAATCAATCTACATATGTTAATAACTAACAATATCATCAATGATGGCTTAGTTATGGCATTCTATTAATATTTGGAATTATAAACTCCCACTTAGCCTCATAAATATTAATAACACTATTCCTGGGTGTGTGTTGCTAATTACAGTACCTCAAAGCATAGCTTGAATATAAACCTTACAGTGTATCAGAAGTAATACTATGTCTTAAAAATATTAAAAGTTATACTCTGTAGGACAAACATTTTTAAAGAAATGACAGTACCATTTTTTGATCTCTAATAAATTTCCATGACAGAAATTTATCTCAAAATGAAAATATGTCTTCCTTTCTATACATCAAGTTTTCAGTAGAAAATTGAAGGAGGCTGAGTAGGGTTGCTTAAGGAACAGTTTCACTAGCAATATAATTTTTTTTTTTAACTATGAACAGGAACGTGGAGATAAGGGATTTCCATGGTTGAGTGACAAATGTTTTCTGCTTTACTGGAGCAATAGAGCTTTAGTCAGCTTTCAAAATAACAAATAATGAGAATCTCCTGAAGAGCAAATCTTTTAATATGCTTGGACAAACAATCATCTCTAAAAAAATTCAGTGCCCTCAGAGATTAAGAAGAGAATTTACTAGCAAATGGTTCACCCAGAATTGTTTGAGAACCAGAAAATGAAGATGAGAGAGAAGAGACATTGAGAATTTGGATATAAGACAATCAATTCTCTGGTGGGGAAATATTTCATCGAGAATTTATGGGTCTTGTGAGAATTCACATTAATTTTAATATTCCTTTCCAAATGTTATGGAATTTTTAATGTAATTTTGGTGCACCCTGCATTAATTTCTATAAAGTGATGGTAAAGATTCTTGTTGACCAAAAATACTAATTTCATGTTTCCTACATTCTAAATTGAAGGTAGATGTATTTAGAAATTTGATTTAGAAGAGAATGGTCTTAGAGGACTTACACTCTCAGTGGTCAGTCCTTTAATGTTCCTTTTACATTGTTAAATTTTCTATAGTATATAAGGAGTCCAAAATATAAGACTTGTCACTTCACACTGTTAATTGGAATTTTAAAAGATAACTTTCACTGATTAAAACTCACAAAACACAAAGTATATAATCCAGAGAGACAATTAATTAATTTACAGTAAGAAGTATTGCAGGCAGTAGGTGAGACTTCTATGTTTGCCTAACCATTAATTTATATTCCCTATATACAGCCAATGTGAGAAGAAAAAGTATCACTAGCAGGTAGTTGGATAAGCACAAAAATAAAGCAAAGACATCAGTTTTGGGATTCAGAAATTTAGTGGTATGAACTATGAACTATGGTAGTTTTGTGAATCCATCTCAACACATTTGCCACCAGTCACTCAGTTTTCTGACTGAAAACTTTGATATGATTTATCATATTTATTTACTCTCTTCATAGTCCCCAACAATTTCATTCCTTTGCCCTTTAAATTCTATCTCTACAATAACTCATATCTCTGATTACCTCTTACAATTTCTTTATCTAACCCTAGTTGAACCCACCACCTCTCACATATGGGGCCAGCACTCTACTCCTTTAAGCCACAGGTGCCACCCTGAAAGCTCAATATTTTTTATAAGAACTCTTTAAATTAGTCTTTTGTCATCTCTTCATTCAATATTCTGTTACCTGTCTTTTGTTACTCTAACATTGCTATGTTATACTCGACATGGTAATCCAAACAATGCATTGATTATCTGAGAGATTTTATCCGCAGCATTTGTGAGAATAACAAAGCAGCCAGCACAATTCGGTCAGATTCCTCCGTGCCCCCCTAAGTGTCCATGCCCATCTCACTGGGGGTCTGACGTGAGAAAAGCAGCCAGGGACAATTGTTTACTGATCTCTACTTTTCTCCTCTTATTTCTGAGTCTCAACAAAAGTTTTCTTCCTCAGGCTATGTTTAGAATCTGTCATAATTTGTATCAAATTAGTGGTTTTATTGTATAAGCTTTATAGTATAGAGTGATCCACCCTTGTCTTAAACTGTTGGTGTGCATCTTTAAGCCCTTAGAAGAAAATGATATTCTCTTAATAAAGTCAAACTTCTGCCAATTAAATGTGTCGCTTTCAAATTACTGCCTGTAAGGACATAAAATGGTTTCATTAAAAAATTAACATACAAATGCTGACTTTTTACAATGTGCAACTTTTCATCTTCAAAAGCAGAAAATACTATATATTTATGGAATGAAAAGATGAGGCGTAATTATGAACAATTGATGGTAGGTTTGGGTGAAGGTCATAAATGTCCATTTCTGATGCACCACTTTTCTCCCATGTCTTTATTAGTTGACAATATTAGTATGGAGGGAGAAATAGGGTTATGGTAATTCCTGAAGCTTATAAAAGCTGTGTGCAGCATATAAAGGGCATCTGTACAAATTAAAATCACAGTAGAAAATGAGTTGTCTCTTCTGTAGAGGATAACATAAACCAAGCAGTGCAGGTAAGAAAATAGTACGCATAAAATAAAAGATAAGAACCAAGATTTATCAAAGCACATGAAATAATAGTAAATGGTATTTCAACAACTAAAGATGCTACTCTTTATTTAGTTTGAAATATTATAGAATACATTTCCAAGACTTTGTGCAAAATTGTTTATGTTCTATAGTATCTTAAAGCCTACAAACTTACCTTTGGTAGGCAAAATTTCCATATTTTCATGTTAACCTCAACATTTCTTTTGTATTGTACATCTCATTTTATCTAGGGCAGGGGTCCTCAAACTACGGCCCAAGGGCCACATGAGTTGGTGTGAATTGTATTTATTTCTGTTTTGTTTTTTACTTAAAAATAAGATATATGCAGTGTGCATAGGAATTTGTTCATAGGTTGTTTTTTTTTAAAAACTATAGACTGGCCCTCCAACGGTCTAAGTGAATTGGCCTCCTATTTAAAAAGTTTGAGGATGCCTGATAGGTGATTTGCCAGACCCTTAGGTATCCCATAGGTTTTGGTATGTTGTGTTTCAATTTCATTTGTTTCAACAAAGTTTTTATTTCCTTAATATCTTCATTGACCCAACATTCACTTAGGAGTATGTTATTTAATGTCCATGTTTTTTGTTCTGTTTTCAGAGTTCTTGTTAATGATTTCTAGTTTTACTCCAGTGTGTTTATGAACATGTACAATATGATTTCAATTCTTTCATATTTGGTGAGTTTTTTTGGTTGTTGTTGGTGCCTACAATTTGGTTTATTGCAGAGAATGTTCTATATGCTAATGAGAAGAATGTGTTTGGCAACTGTTGGATGAAATGTTCAATAAATGTCTGTTTGGTTAATTTGATCTTTAGTGCAATTTAAGTCTGATATTTCTTCTTTGATTTTCTGTCTCGATTTGTCCAATGCTGAAAGTAATGTTGTTCTCAAATATTATTTTAAAATAATCAATATCTGTCTTTAGCTCCAATATTTTTTATATATCTGGTGCTCTGTTGTTGGGCATATATATATATGCATGTGTGTGTATGTGTTTGTGTGTTTAAAATAATATTTTATTGCTGAATGATTCCTGTATCATTATTTCATGACTTTATTTGCTTCTTTTTTTTTTTTTTTTTTTTTAATTAAGGTAAATTTTTTCTTATATAAGTATTAATGCTAGTTAATACACTTGTTTTATTTTTTCATTAATTTAGTTGCTTCTTTTTTTTTTTTTTTTTTTTGACTTAAGGTCAATTTTTTCTTATATAAGTATGACTGCTCTTGAATGCTCTTGGTTTCTGTTTGTATAGAACATATTTTCTCATTTCTTCACTTTTGGTCCACTAATGACTCTAAGGAAGAAGTGACTTTCTTGTAAGCACCATGTAGTTGGACATTGGTTTGAATTCATTTAGCCCATTTGTACCTTTTAATTGGGGAATTTTAATCATTTATTTACACTCACGGTTGTTACTGACTGGTGAGAACTTATTCCTGTTTTTTTTGCAAATTGGTTTCTAAATGTTTTATATACCCTTTGGTCATTTCTTACTCTTTCATTGTTTACCTTTGAAATTTGTTGGTTATCTGCAGTGATGACTTACAATTCCTTTATCTTCCTCATATGTTGTATCTACTCCACCAGTGAGTATTATATTGTCCTGTGTTTGCACAATGGTAGATATCACTCTTTAACTTCCAGTTGTAGAGCTCCTTTAAGCATTTTTGTAGCTGGTCTAGTAAGGATGAATTTCTTCAGCTTTTGATTATCCATGAAAAATTATTTCTCCTTTATTTCTGAAGGATAGCTTTGCTGGGTTTGGTATTTTTGGCTAACAATATTTTTCCTCCATTTTATGTATGCAATCCCATTATTTCCTGTTCTACTTTTGATGAGAAATCTGCTATTAAAACAATGAAGATTCCCTTGATACTTTTCTTTTGCTGTTTTTAGAATTCTCTTTGTCATTGTCACTTGACAGTTTGACTATAATATATCTTGGAGAGGAACTTTTTGAGTTTAATATGATTGAGCATCTTTAAACTTTTTGCACATGTAAGTCTATTTGTTTTTTAAGACTTAAAAAGTTTTTCAGCTATTATGTCATTAAATAATTTTTTTAAGGCTCTTCCCTTCTCTTCTCCTTCTGTAACTTCCAAAATTCAAATATTGATTTGCTTAATAGTGTCACATAGGCCTGCTTTCTTCTTCTTCTTCTTCTTATTATTATTATTATTATGTATATGACTGGATTATTTGAAAATATCTCTCTTAGAGTTTATAAATTTTTATAAACTCATTTTTCTGCTTTACCTAATCTATTGTTAAAACTCTCAGTTGTATTTTTTATTTCATTCATTGAATTCTTCATTTTGAAAGTATATGTTTGGGCTTCTTAAATGATAGCTTTCTATTGAACCTCTCAATCAGAGCATAAAATGTTTTCCTAATTTCTTTGTATTAACTATCTGTGTTCTCATTTTTTGCTGAATTTCCTTGAGATTTTTTTGAAATTCCTTTTCAGGCATTTCATAGACTTTTGTGTGGGTGTGTGTGTGTGTCAGAGTCTCATTTTATCACCCTTGGTAGAGTGCTATAGGAGCATCATAGCTCCCAGCAGCCTCAAATTCTTAGGCTCAAGCAATTCTCTTGCCTCAGCCTCCTGAGTAGCTGGGACTACAAGTGCCTGCCACAACACCCGGCTATTTTTAGAGAAGAGGTCTCACTCTGGCTCAGGCTCTTTTTGAAC
>CAUYON010156596.1:0-13001 GCA_963573935.1 Arctocebus calabarensis
GGGCCTTTGTTGCCAAAAACATAGCTCTCATAATTGGCCAACTCACTACTGTGGTATGTGTGGCCCTTGATCAGTTAAAAACTGTCCTAGGCCAGCAGACATTTTCAGGGCATTCATGCACTCAACTCATGCTAAGGTTCAAAAGCAACTAACAGGCTTGGCGCCTGTGGCTCAACAGGCTAAGGTGCCAGCCACATACACCTGAGCTGGCGGGTTCGAATCCAGCCTGGGCCAGCCAAACAACAATGACGGCTGCAACCAAAAAATGGCCAGGCGTTGTGGCGGGCACCTGTAGTCCCAGCTACTTGGGAGGCGGAGGCAAGAGACTCACTTGAGCCCAGGAATTGGAGGTTGCTGTGAGCTGTGATGCCACAGCACTCTGTCCAGGGTGAGAGCTTGAGGCCCTGTCTCAAAAAAAAAAAAAAAAGCATCTAACCAAAGTGACACTCCACTCCATAGAGACATTTCTGGTCATGCTGAGATTTCTTAAACTAGATGCTTCATTCCCCTTATCCAATTCTTGGTTTCTCAGTTTCCAAAGGGCTCATCAGATGCTCTATGGTGAGCATGCCTATGCCAAACTATTGCAAAAGGCAGAGGGAGCTGAGAGACTGAACAAAGAGGCTGACAACTCCATGTCAGAAAGAAATATTTAAATGTATGAACAACAGCAATGTTATGGGCTACTGCCCATCAAAAAGTATCCTTTGTACAGGAAGGTTTTAGGATAAAATTTGTGCAGCTGATCATGCCTCAGACTCTCTTGGTGAATCTATGACCACTGGCAAGGGTATGTAAGTGTCTTTTCCAGGGGTTGTCCAGGTTAGAGGCATTGTCTTATGACCTTGCTGCAGAACAGTTTGGTATGCAGGAAGCATTGGTCATAGTGGTGATTTTGCGTCAAGATGACATGACTCTTTCCAAGAAATGAGCTCTTTTTTCTCATTGGCACATACTAATTTTATGTATTTATGGGATACATAGTCATGTTTCCATACATACAATGTTAGTTTTTAGAACAGGGTAATTAGCATATGCATCACTCTAACCTTTTATCATTTCATTGTGTTGTGAACCTTCAATGTCCTATGTCTAGATATTTGACACAATACACTATTGTTAACGATATTCATCTTACAATGGTAAAACATTAGAAATTATTCCTCCTATCTAGGTCTAATTTGGTACCATTTAACAAACTTCTCCCCATTCCTGTCTTTGCTCTACTCTTTCCAGTCTTTAGCATCTATTATGAGATCAACAAATCTTCACTTCTGTGTGAGTGAGAGGATACAATATTTAATTGTATGTTCAAAGCTCATTTCACTTAACATAATGCTCTGCAATTCCTTTCATATTTCTGTGAATGACAGGATTTCATTTTTTAAAATTTTTATATGTGAATAGTATTTGTAGTCTCTACTCATTTTTAAACAAGTGGTTTAGTTTTAAAGAACCATGTATACTTAGGAGAAGATATCTGGCGTGGGCCTCTCCAAAGCTAGAGAAATAAGGTTTGATACTATCAATAAACCAAGACCCCTAAAAGATAATCTATTAATGAGAAGACAAGAAAATAATATATGTCCAGCCAAAGGTTACAAGTAGAAGTACTTACCTGTGAATCACAACACTGAATGAAAGAGGAGAGTAAAGACCTGTCGCTCCAAAAATTTCTAATAATATCTTTTCAAACATATATTTGGGACCAGAACTTGTGTGCTCTGTATAGCTTAAGAAATTAAGCTCTAGGTCTAATTTGGTATCATTTTACAAACTTCTCCCCATTTCTGCCTTTGTTCTACCCTTTCCAGTCTTTAGCATCTGTTATGAGCTCAAGAAATTACCAACTGCAAATTTTAGCTTAAAGAAGTTCAAGGCTAGTGACTCCAGTCAGCCTTTGCCAGCAAAGTCAAATAATTTCTGGCTGAGTACAATGTAAACCTGACATCAAAGAACAATCACAGATAAAATTTTAATGAAACAGAGTCCAATATAGAATCACAAAATACACGCAGAGTGAGCCAACATAATCAAAATCACTACAAACACCAAAATAAATAATCAGACCTACAAAGACAGCAGATATCAGAGTTGGTACTTGCTTAGTTCAAAGAAACACTAGGGAAGATTCTTTCTCTTATTTCTCAAGGAAAGTTAACCAGACAGATTTTTTTTATCATATCTAGTCTTTATTTAATTTTATATCTGTGATTACATAAGTTATTGCATAGAAAATTACAGAAGACTAAAAGGAAATAAAAATTATCTTATTCCCACTTCCCACAGATAACCCATTCATCAAGTTTATATATAAATCAAATTAAAAAAGACTTCTAAGCAACAAACATAATATCCATTTATCTATCTTGAAATCTTTCTTAAAAATCTACGCAGAGACCTATTAGCAATGATTAGTTGAGCATCGGCACCTGTAGCTCAGTGGCTAGGGTGCCAGCCACATAACCCAGAGCTGTTCGAATGCAGCCTCGGTCTGCCAAACAATGACAACTACCAAAAAATAGCTGGGTGTTGTGGTGACACCTGTAGTCCCAGTATTTGGGAGACTGAGGCAAGAGAATCGCTTAAGCCCAAGAGTTTGAGATTGCTGTGAGCTGTGATGCAATGGCACTCTACCCAGGGTGACATAGTAAGACTCTATCTCAATAAACAAACAAACAACAACAACAAAAAACAATGTTTAGTTGAGTACTGCAAATGTGCATAATCAATATTTCTTTCATACATTTTGGTGTTTCCTTATATTAGTTTCAATAAAATTGTGTTATTTATGCAACTGTGTAATTTTATAGTAAAAATTGGAGTGATTTCTAAATTTTTCAATATAAACTACATGAATATTGGCAGAAATAGCAGCAGAAGAAAACAAATATAAAAACATAAATCTACTTCAGTTTATATAAATTAGAAACCTATTTCCAAAACACCACTACGAAAGAGCAAATTAATAAAAAATCATAATGTATAATAAGTGGGAAAGTCTTAATATATAAGGTAGTCTCCAAGTTTGTAAGAAAACCCACCACACAGTTAAAGATGAGAAGAAAACAAATGAAAAATTTCCCTAAGGCATATGTTATTGGTTAATAATCCTCTAAAAATGTTTAACCTCCCTACTAGTCAAACATATAACAATTAAAGAGATGTTTTTGAAATTAAAGTAATAGCATTAGAAACAATAGCTTGCTTGATTTTGTTACTGGAATAAAATATTTCATTTTTATATTATTTTATAATAAAATAAATTATTAAGTTGTCAGTTTGCTATTTCTACAGGGAACTGTATCAGTTCTTCAAAAAAATTGATCAAATTCCTCCCCATTGCAATTTCCCTTAAAAATGTATCTTAGTACTGCTCTCTCTATATGTACTAGTCACCCTGGGTCTTCAGCTCCTTTAATGCTCTATCCCCCTTCTTACCTGAAGACCTCTTTGCACTTCTTTCCTACCCTGAATCCCTCCTGCTCTGCCCACCTTACTCATACTAATTATTCAGATTTCAAACTACAGCATTTTAACCCCTGTGACACCTTCTGTACTCCTAGGACCAAGTCAAGTCATTTGCTTGGCATCCTATAGTTTTCCTCCCCTAACACCATAAAAAAAAATAGTTTAGGTGACTTTTTGCGTTTTATTTGTTCTTCTACTAGAATATATTTTCAGTTATATTAGTTCCTTGTTCAGTAATATCTCCTCAAAATCCAGTAGAGTTAGTGTTGAAAAAAATGTATCTTTGATGGATGGCATTTATGTTCTACAATACTCCTACTATCCTTATTTGTATCAGTGTAAAACCGAAGGCAACAGAAATACAAATGATATGACACAGATTAAATGTACTATTAATATTATAGATCAGAAAGATTATGCATCCTCAAAAATGATGATTACAAATAAATTTTTTAAATGTGGGAAATGAATAAATTCTAATGAAATCTACATAGGCAACAGTTATTTACATTGTATGATTTCCAATAAATAATTATGTAAATTTGGTTGAAACTGGGTAATTCCATTAGTTGTATTTTCTCTATTATTTTTTAAATATTTGTTCATTCTAAACTTTTTGGTTTAAAATATATAAATATTGATTTGGGAATGTCACATAGAAAGTGGATTAAACTTTTATATTCAGATATATTCCAGCCATAATCAGTAAGTACAAGACTGGGGCATTATTCAAAGTTGCCAAAATGTCACTCTGTTTATATCTTGGGTTGGATATAAAAATTCATTGTAAAAATCTGCATCTAAAATATGACTGTGAGTACAAGTTTGTGTGTATGAATGTGTGAATGTGTGCTGTATGAAACTGTAGAGCAGAACATTTTATATTTCACACAATTTGTATCAGCCTTATTTCTCTTGGTCAAGGATTATGTTGAGTCCTTTGTATCAGTACTTCTAGTAGAATCTTTACTCAAGTCTAATTGAATAAAGAGTAATATGGGTTCATAACTTTGCTTCACCTCAAGTTACTGTATCTGAAGAGTATTAAGATTCATTGCATTAGTGCTCTGATCCTGTCTTCCCTGCGTATACTCTATTTACATAGCTGTTTTTCAAAGAACCATATGTACTATCATTACTAATGCATCATCAAATAACATCAGAAAACCGGGATGTTAGATATTAAACTATGCAAATAAAAGCAATTTTCAAAAGAATTAAAATAGCACACTCAGAAGAAGCACCCGTCTTCCCTTCTCTTCCATGTTCTAAATGTCAACATTGCTCATGACTTTCTTCGTCTCGGGTGCTTTTTCTTTGGGTCTTCTTGGGGAATGGATATCAATCTTTAAGGAAAGTCAGGAAAAAGCCAATGAAAAGTCTTGCTTCAGATGCTTATTGTCACCACTATAATCTTTACAATGAATAGTCTCCAAGACAATGGTTTTCCTCTGGGAGGTGCTTGGGAAGAAGTTGCAGGGAAGAAAATATACTAAACTATGGAATTTGCATGTAAGATTAAAATCTCATCAACAAGTGAAATTCCTTTGGATGTACTCAAACATTTATGGAGGATTTCAGTGATGTTCAATAACACAGTTAGAAACCAGAGGAAGAATGCTGTGCAAGTGAAACAGATCTTCAAGGATTTTTTCACTGGCTTATTCTGCCAATCAGTCTATGTGGCTCTGAAATTTTCTCCTTTTTCACAGCACTTAAATTTCTGCAGCACCCTCAAAGAGGCTTGCTTTAACCTGCTGTTTCCCAGAATTAGGATAAATGAGTGACTTCAAGGATAGATGGCCGTGGTTGCCATTCCAGAAATGAACAGCAGTTTATTTTCTGGAACAGTATAATATGATATTTCTATAGCATAGCCTACAAAATACAAGGTAAAGAGAATGATGAAAGATATCAGCACTTTCATTGCCTTCACATGAGCTTCAGTGTTGGGGTCTCTGAATCCTGTGTTATTGAATTGCATATGCCTTTTGTGTCTCCAAAGGGAAATGATTAACAGGAAACATGTAATTAAGGATAGTGTAAAGAAGAAAATGATTCCCTGATTTATTGCCACCTGTTGAACTAAGAAGTCACTTTTTTGCATGTTGAATTGCCAGGTTATGTTTCTACTCTTCATTTTCTTGTCATTAATATTCTTTGCAAGTTGTGGAATAGTAATTAACCATGAAATAAGCAAAGATCACACTAGAAGAAGAAGGATTCTACTGATTCTACTTTTCAACCAAAGAAATATATAGTGAGAAAAATTTGCTATCTTCAGGAAATAGAAGACGTTGAGGCTGGTGGCAGAACAGACACTTGAATGGTTCAAAATTGCCCACATGTAACTTAAATATTCAAATGGGTTACTAAAGTAATACATATCATCAGAGAATACATGCATCAATCCATCTATTATTATTATCCATATCAGACAAATTCTAGAAATTGCTAAGCCAGTAAGATAAAAGCCAAGCATAGAGAGCTTCTTCTTGACACAGTCAATGCAGTACACAACTGCAATAAACCCATTCCCTAAAACTCCCAAAATGGACTCAATAATTGCAACAATAAGGAAAATACCTTGTAATACACTAAGCATATCTGTCAATTCTTAATTTTGCTTGTGTTTTGTCTAATTTAGATTACCTGCTGTAGACTAAGCATATATTGGCTGCTAGATGAAAGAGTGATTTTTTATCCTTTCATGATATAAAGTCTTTAAAATGTCCCAGGAAGGCCTTGTGATGAAATCGCAAATATCTTCATGGACGCCCTTCCACTTAACATCTACAAAACTTAGCTAGTAAGAAAATGTGTGCTCACACTGAACACCTGCCCATAATTTGTTAAGTTGCAAATAAAAGTATCTGTTTCATGGATTTTACTTGTCCTCCTGAGACTATTTTGCATTCATTAAATTGTAGAGAACAAATGTCAAACAGGTACTTACAGTACATAAAACACAATGGAAGTAAGTGTTTGACTTCTTGTTTTTCAATATGAAATCATGCTCACTTGCTTTTAATCAGAGTTTAGACATACAAATATATATAGAAGTAATAAACAAATTTAGCCATTCTAGCCATTTATTCTGAATGCTTAATAATTAAACATAATTATTACATCAATGAATAAAGAAGATTACAATGACCATTATTGACATTAAAGGCTCTTAGGAATAGTCTCTTCATTTAACATATTCTACCATTTATTCATTCATTTATTAGATGTCTAAATGCATCAAACTCTTTTAAGCTCACTGAGACAATATAGCAATAGACAGGACCTTATATCTTTTGTAATTTATAGAGTTTACATTGTAGTGGAGGAGGCAGGAAACAATCAGGTAAAGGCTAAAGCATTATGTTAATCCCAAAATTAAAAGTGGAGTCTAACATACATTGATCCTTCATTATGTTCCCAGCATTATGTTAAGTGCTTTATTGTCATTTTCTTACTTTAAAATTCACAAAAAGACTTCAAGCCTTTAAGTAGGGACTATATCTTTATTTTAAAAATGAATTAGCTTATAGAAGAGCTACTTCCCATTTATGCTGGCATAAGACTCATAAATAAAATTACATATGAGTTCACAATGAAATATCATGAAGCATAAGAATAGACTAAAACTTATATTTAGCAAGACAAAATGAACAAACCAATAAAAAGCATGCAGCAAATTGAGAATTCACATAGACTGCATATATTGGAATGAACAGATAGGAATATGCTTATGTATATATCAATGTAATTGCTATGTACATATAGTTTAAGAAATAGGATGCAATTTGAGAAAAGAGCAGCGACAGAGACTATCAGAAAAAATGAGAACATTTGCAGACATTTCTAAAATGAAGAATAAAATTATATTAAATGTAAATGGACCAAACACTTCAAGTAAAAAACTATCAGTGACAGCCAAGATTTAAAAAATCTGACAATATACTGCTTTCAGAAATTCAATTTAAATTTTAAAAAAGGAAGGCTTAAAATTAAAATGATGGAAAAAGAGACAATGTAAACATTATCCAACAGAAATCTGGTATAGTTATAATGATATCATGTGAAATAGACTTTTGGATAAAGATAAACATTACAGAACAAAGGGGAATATATTTTATAATGACAAAAATGTTCAATTTAGAAGGAAGCCTTAATAGTTCTAAAATTTACAAATGAAATAATCTAGAAAACATTTACATCTGTAAAAGTAAGAAAAAGACAGTGGATCCCTCCACATGTCCTATAGAAATATTCTTTATATATAGTAAGCTTTTAGGGAAAACATGCACAGCTTGTCACAGAATATCTGATGAAAATCATGGCCACTTAAATAAGGGTTTTTTATGGTGAACTATTTATGCTATGAGTACTTTTTAATGACCTTGCTAGAGAAGGCCTTGGTATGCATAGTTTTGCTTTGAGATGACATCACTCCTGTGATGGAGTTATCCTACACTCCACAACTTGATAGTAGCCATTTTTTAGGGGGCAGGGGGTGTGGCACATGAAATAGGGTTAAATCACCTTCAGGATATTGCCTCTTCTCCCATATGTCCTGACACATATTTATGCCCCATACTAGTTCATCCATAATCACCTACAATTCTTGTTCTCACTGGGCTAGCCACCTAGTTAGGCCTTTGAATACAGCCCAGTTAGTGCAAAGTATCAGGGACTAGAACTCACATGTAATCACTAACTAAGCAGCTCACAACTCAGCCCACTAACTGCTCTGCTGTATGTCTGTATCAGTGGTCCCAATGAAGGTGTCTCCCATGCTGGAGCCGTGTGTACACCAAGAATCATCAGAGATGAACAAAACTGCTTTTCTTACTGTGTCAGGCACTGGAGGAAAAGGGAGTAGAGAGGATACTCAGAAGTTACCGGACCAAATACAGCATGTAATTTGTGCTTCAGGGACTCATTACCAGAACACTTCATTATTATAAATAAGCATACGATTTAATAAAGGTAAATGTGTGGGCTACAGAGGAGGTGTGTCATTTGAACAATCCTTCTATCCGTTCCTTGATTGGTAGATCCATTCTCATAGTCACAGGAAAGGTCTTAGTGAACAATTCCATCTGCTAAAAAATAAGGTACTGTTAACAGCTATTGATCAGTGGTAGAGTATCTCCTTTCCATAATTATGACCAAAATCCTAAAAGAGTTGATTTACCACATTGTCAGTGCCAAAAGATAAAATCAGTAACCTCACAGGCATGGCAATGCCCTCTAAGTGTTATCTAAGACTAATGTCTATTATACTAGCACTTTAGCCTGTTTAAAAGTTTCTTGCTGAGTTGTGACCCAGTCTCAATGTGTCCTTTTTCTTCTAAGTCTATTGAGGAGTGGTCTCAAAATTGAACTAAAGGGGAATAAATGTTCTCTAATAATACAAAAGGTAGAAAATATTTGGATTCTTTTATTGTTTTCAGAGTTGGAGATTGTTGAACTTTGTCAATTACTGTCCCTGATAGCAAAGGAATCTTACCTGATCCTGTAAACTGCTCTAAGGGCCCTGGGCCTGAAGTTTCTGAGAGTTTATGGCTCATCCCCATTCCCACAGGTCAGCACATTATGCTGTAAGAATTTTCTATAAAAGTCACAGAGGTTAACATAACATTGTCCATGTAATGATATTTGGGTGGAGAAAATGAGAATGAAAATAAGGACACTAGTTACCATTCCATGAAAGCCTAGGACTGGGAAGATGTCCATGGGGCAACATTTGAAAAGTCCACTGGTGACCTCACCAGGTGAAAGCAAACTGGTCTGTGACTGCTTGGCGAGAAGAATGTTAAAAGAGGGTTCAGCCAAATGTCAAACAGCATGATGTGTCCCCCAGTGCAGACACTTTGTGGTGAACTACCTGAATAGTATTAGGAACTACAGCTTGCATGACTGGGGTTTCGTTGTTCAAGCTCTAGTAACTCACAGTCAGCCACCAGGTACTGCCTGGTTTGTGTACAGACAAGAGGGTGCAGTTAAAGGAACATTTTACTGGGTGGATAATGCATGCAACTTGCCAGTTCCTCGATAGTTACATTTTATTTCAGCATGCTGTCCCCCAGTTAATTGGTAGTCTTTGACTTTAGCAGCCTACTCAGGGCTAAGGATTTACAGGAGTCCCCATTCTGCATCTTACCTGAGAAAAGTCTTTACCGTGTGCACCTTCAGTCTGAATTCTCCCACTGAAGTTTGCAGAGTCTTTCCTAAAAGAATATCTACGCCTACAATATTTTCAGAAAAAGGAGAAATAAATAACATATGTGAGGCAAGGTGGGCTTTTTTTAGTACATAGATGCAGAAAATCCTTTCATCTGGATCTTGGTTCCTCATAACCATCAGTGGACACCATTGATGAGGCTGTCTTTCCATATTTCCATGGATTAATGTAAATTGGACCCCAGCATCTGCCAAGGCAATAGTCTTCTTTTTATTTGAGAAAGAATAGTAAATGGTGAGCCCAATTTGGGGTCTTTGTTTGGCATCTATTACACAAACATGGAGTCAACCTTGGTGCCACTACTAATCTCAGGCTTGGGGTGGGAACCAGTTCTGATCGACCAGGGCAGTAGAAAGATCAACAGGTGATTCATCTTCCTCATTTACCAGACAAGGGAAGTGAAGGGACAAAACTTCTGCTCAGGCTGTGGTTCCCTTTATACGGCTGCTAGTACAGTATTAAGTTGCTTGTCCATATTTTCTTTGGGTGTTGCTACTCCCAATAATTCATGCCAAATTTTCTTTAGCATGACTTTTTTGGTTCCCTTTGCTTGTTTTCCCTTCTGGGTATTTTCTTTTTCCCCTTCATTAGTTTTTGTAAGGTCACAAGTGGACCCTGTCCCTGGCTTTCCTGGTTTCTCCCAAGTCTGCTATGGCTTCCCCCACATCATGTACACCATTTTTCACTATGGGACATAAGAAAGATAGCAAATGGCTGTGCCTTTTTCGTGGCTAATTTATTTTCCATCCTATAGCAATATCTTCTCCATCCCTACAGTAAAAATTGCTTTATCAGGTCCCACAGAAACCTCAACATATATGGTTTGCCCTTGTTCCTAATTGTAAAAAAGTCTCTGGAATTCTTCATTGACTTCCAGGACATTATCCCTCCTGGTAATTCTCCTTCCTTAGACCAAGCCTCTTTCATTGCTAGAATAATCCTGTCCATACGTGTTTTGTGTTTGTAGGATTTTATACAGGGCTGCATGGATGATGGTGTTGCTCATTTTATTTGCTTCATTTCAAGCAAAATAAAATCCATCAGCCTCTGTGTGCCCCAATAGGCCATCCAAGTAATTGGGAGGTAACCCATGTAGTGGCCTCTGCCGTCTCTAAGAGTCAGCTGCAGTGTACTCCCTGAGAGTGAGTCTCCTGAATCACTTGACCCCCATTTGCTGCAGATGTTAAGCTTTCTCTTTCCTTTGCATGAGGAGTGAGCTCACTAGTGATCCCATCTGCCCTCCTCCTCTGTGCCTTCTGGGTCATCAGAGTCTTTTTCTCTTAACATTCCCAAGGATGCCAGGTTTTCATATCTCAGTTGGGCTTACTAATGATAGCTCTTGTTTTTGGTTGTTTTTATATCTTTCCCTTTGGGCAGACTATGCTCCATGATAACATTTTAATTTTTGTCTGGATCTTCAATTTTGTCCATGATGTTAGATATACAGAGAAGGGAGGAAAGACACATATTCTTTTCCAGTTTCAGTTCCTCCTCTGGCTGTTTAGTTTTGCTTCTGCTGCTAGTTGGGCATTTGTTGGCAAAGTAACAGTTCACAGAAGAGGCCATTCACTGCTGTGGCTGTCTATGGGCCTGCCTTACTGCAGGGCACTACACAGTAGTAGGTTAATAATTTCTCAGAGCCAACTCACATTTCCAGGGCATCCTTGCATTCACAGGAAATCCACAGGCATATAACAGTCGTGCTATCCCACTGCACATAGGTGTGTCTGGCCATCTGTGATTTCCCCCAGATGCTTCATTCCCTGCACTCATTCTTGGTCTCTTGATCTCATGGCTCATTAGATGTTCTAAAGTGAGCAGATGTGTGCAGATCTATCACCAAAGGTGGTGGGAGCTGGGAGACCAAAGGAAGAGGCTGACAAATCCAGTTTCTCAGAAGGAAATATTCAATAGGTGCTCATGAACAGAAGCAGTGTCTCAGGCAACTGCCCTTCAAAAGTATCCTTTATACATTTTTAAAGTGTACTTTTATACTCAACCCAAAATATGAACTCAGTGACATTGTAACAACTTTCAGAGATTCCTTAATCTTGTACTTACTGCCTATATGTGGAATATTTCTAAATATAAAGGCTCAATCTATTTTTTTTCTGTGAGATTTCCAAGGCAATATTTTAAATTTTTAAACAAAATAAGTTTGGAATATACAGATAGTTAAGAGGTAATAGAAAAAAAAAGAAAAAAGAAAAACAACACCACTACCCAGTTTCACTCAAATTTACAAGAGTGCTTTATTGATGTAAGCATTCCAAATTCTATATGAAATCAGCACATTGTATCCCCAAATGCATTAATGTATACATGATCTACCCTTTTTGATTTAATTTAAAAAAGGAAATTAAAAACAAACAACAAAAAAATAAAATAAAATAAAAATATCCATTTGAAATATATCCATGAGTGTAAGAGTGTGTGTGTCTGAATGTATGTGTGTGTGTGCGTGTGTGTGTTCTTGGTCAAAGATTACATGGAGTACTTTGCATTAGTATTTCTAGTAGAATCTTTACTCAGCTTTAATTGCTTCAGGACCTTGCTTCATCTCAAATCACTGTATTTGAAGAGTATAAAAGATTCTTTTCATCAGTACTCTGATCCTATCTCCTGTGAGTAGACTCTGATTCTTTAGCTTTTTTTCACAAACCTATATCTACTATTATGATTACTGCTACAGCAAATAAAGACCAGTAAAAAGGGATGTTTGATTTTAAACAGTGCAAATAAAAGCAACTTTTTAAAGGAATTAAATTAGCACATTCAGAAGGAGCATTCCTCACTTTCATGTTCTAAATGTCAAAGTTGATCATAGCTTCCTTTCACTGGTTTCTTTTTTGTTTGTGACTTCTTAGAGAATGGATATCAATCCTTCAGGGAATTCAGGAAAAATAAAGTCATAGGCTTCTTTATTGATGCTCATTGACACCTTCATAATCTTTACTGTGAATTGTCTCCAGGTGGATGCTTTTCCTCGGGGAGGAGTATGAGAGGAAATGCAGCACAGGAAATCTGACCAAACCACTGAATTAGCAAGTGAGACCAAAAACTCATCCAAGGGTGAGATTCTTTAAGATGCAGTCAAAACAATGATGAAAGATTCAGAAGATGGCTGACTGGAAGCAGCTTCCATAAGAGACTCCTATCCAAAGGGAAGGATAGCATCCAGAAAATGCCCAATTAAGTGGAAGACTGGGAGCCCAGGTGAGAGAGAAGTGATAACTGCAGGTCACCTCTGCTGAGGCAAACTGCGACTTCAAGAAAGATAGCTTTAGTTACA
>CAUYON010156597.1:0-11399 GCA_963573935.1 Arctocebus calabarensis
TGACAAAGGAGAGAAGAGTAAGAAAGGGGGTGAGGGTCCCACAGGTTGTAAGTAGTCACCTGGGTTCTAGGCCAGATATCATAAGAAGCCCATGAAAGTCAAAACCCCAGTGAGAATGGCCCACATCACAAAATCTCAAAACTGCAGATGCTGGCACTGATGTGGAGAGAAAGGAGCACTTTGACACTGCTGGTGGGACTGCAAACTAATACAACCTTTTTGGAAGAAAGTATGGGGAAGCCTCAAAGAACTCAAGCTAGACCTCCCATTTGATCCTGCAATCCCATTACTGGGCATCTCCCCAGAAGGAAAAAAAGTCGTTTTACCATAAGGACACTTGCACTAGACTGTTTATTGCAGCTCAATTTATAATCGCCAAAATGTGGAAACAGCCTAAAGGCCCACCAACCCAGGAATGGATTAACAAGCTGGGGTATATGTACACCATGGAATACTATTCAGCCATTAAAAAGAGATGGAGACCTTACAGCCTTTGTATTAACCTGGATGGAAGTGGAACCCACTATTCTTAGTAAAGCATCACAAGAATGGAGAAGCATGAATCCTATGTACTCAATTTTGATATAAGGACAATTAATGACCTAGTACATGGTAGGGGATGGGGGAAGGGAAGAGCAGAGAGAGGGAAGGAGGGAGGGGGTGGGGTCTCAGTGTGTGACACACCCTTTGGGGGCAAAACACAATTGTCAGAGGGACTTTACCTAACAAATGCAATCAGTTTGTCCTGGTTTCTTGTACCCACAATGAATCCCCAACAAAAAAAAAAAAAAGAGAGAGAGAGAGAAAGAAGTGGCCTGATCCCCCCACACCAGGAAGGAAGGAGTGGGGAGGGAGAGAGGAGGAAGCAGGGAAACCACTCGGAAGACACTGGACAGCCCAGCTGCTGACAATGGTGGTGGCAGTGGAGAAGAGGAACAATGTGAGATTCCGTGTGAAGGAGAACAATTATAAATTGCACTAGAGTGTGCATGGAGGCTGAGATACGCCACTCACTGGGGCAGGCCGGCTCTGTGGCCAAGGCTAAGTGCCACCCAGAGAAGAGACTCCCACTGAGAACAGACAATACACAGAATTGAGTAGTGCAATGCTGACTTACAGCAAGAGGAGACGGGAGCACCAGATCCAGCCCCGTCCACGGCCATGGACCCCTCGATCACCAACTCAGGCAGCGTGACTGCCTGCACCCCACCTCATGCTGCAGCTCCAGGGAGGACCCCGATCCCTCTGCTGGGAATAGACACAGCAGTGGGGCTGGGCAGGTGCCGCGGGATATACCCGATTAAGCAGAACAGAGAAGCATGCCTGAGTTTTGAGACAGACTGCACGGTGGTCCACTATTTCACTTCCAAGAAACACAAGGGATGGTGTCTTTTCTGATTCACTTACGCAAGTTTCAACTCGCTCAGGTTATTGGTGTTGCTGGGAGGGCTTCGTTGGTTTCCATCTGTGCAGATTTTATGTGTCATGGGTCTCCATAATGACCCATGCACATCAAGTCCACAACAGGGAAAGGTTTGCCCAAGCAAAGAGATCCATCCCACACAGACTGGGAGGGCTCTTAATCTCTTGGCGAGGAAATGCTTGAGGACCAGGGCCACTCACGCAGCTGTGCAGGGGTCCAGCCAGCCCTACACAACTGCCTTCCCCAACAGGAGAAATGAAGGACAGCTCCAGGCCGGGGTCTTAGCAGTCAGGCAGATGGTGGGTGCAATTACAAAGAGCAGAAGACCAAGGAGTGTTAGGAGTGGGGGCCTCCGGGAAGACAGTACAGACGTGCTCAGTGCCCATGGGCTCCCCGCTGCCTGCCTGACCCCTTCCCTCCCACCGCCCTTTCTCTGAACTCCATGACAATGTCCTCAGCACCAGCCTCTCTGTCATTCATTTATTCCGGAGACTTCGGTAGCAGCCTCTTGCTTTTCTCTACCTGAGACATAACCAGAAAGGCTGACTCATCTTCAGCTGGAGGAAGTTCCCAAGCCCCTCCCTGGGCAGGGGCTCTGGGATCCCGGCTGTGCTTTCTGGGTGCCCCACCTGCTTCCACACCCTCTAAAAGCACCTCCCCCTTTCAGGCTTCTGCCTCTGTTTACCACGTCTGCCTCTAGCCTCACCCCTCACAGTGGGGCACAGCAGCAAAAACAACTCCTTTCTTAGAAGAGCAGGTTGCCTCCAACCTAGATCTGCTCGACCTGAATCTGCATATTCACCAGATCCCAGGGAATCTGCGATTCCAACATTAAAGTTGGAGAATCACTAATCTACAGCACAGAAGCCGGCCATCTACACCATTCCCGTACGTCAGTCATTTGTAACATGGAGAAAAATGCTGCCAGTGTGGCCCAGGGTGATTTGTTCGTTAACTTCAAGGGCTGCTCAGGGCCCAGGATCCTGGAGGCAATGAGATATTTACATATTTTTCTCTCGTGTTCCCTGATTACTCTTCTAATGATCAGATTTTCCAGATTGTGAATTATTAGCAGGCGCTCTGCTTCTGTCTGGGTCTCTGAGGCACCTCTTGGAGGTTTTGTGAACCGCTATGAATTATTAGGCAGTTGGACCAGCCAGTTCTGCAGACTGCCTCGCACAAAGGCCGTCTGGACCCAGTGGTTTATAGGGGGGACGTGATGCCAGTGCCCTCTTTCCTTCACCTGCTTTTCTCAGAGGGACTTTGCCCTCTAAAAAGCCTGCTTCTTTCTGTCTGTTCAAATGTCATTCCTGTCTCTCTCTCCCGACTTCTCTTTGTTTGGGAGTGGGGTAAACATCAACATAGCAACTATATGAGACCCCTGTGGCCAAAGAGCATGATGACGCCATGTCTTCACCACAGTAACAACTATTGTTTATCTAACATTTCCCTTATGTTAAGTGATGGACAGTATTGATGAGAAGGGAAAATCTAGTATGTTAGAGTGGGGAAACACTTTAAGTAATAGGTCCATGAAAGAACCATGCCCAGCACACAGTCCAAGGCTGAACACTTGAATGAATGGGATCTTTGGTCAGAGGTTTTGTAAAGGCAGAATCATACATAGATTAGACGCATATACCCAGAAATATCCTGAAAATCATATTAGAGAAATGCAGTGCTATAAGCATGTTGATTCTAACAGAACATGTCATGGCCAAGAATTTGGATTACTGACGGATCCAGTTGAAGTAAGGGGAAAGCTGTAAGATCTCTGCACTCTTACAACTGCAGTGAGACAGTCCAGGGGACGTACTGGATGGGGGATGGGTCTTGCTGAAAATGCAGGCATGTGTCTCTCCTGGTCGCCCTGTTTATGAAAGTCCCTTCCTCGCCCTTATAACATTGCATTGAGCAAAACTTCAAGTGCGTTAGACTACCAGGACCAAGCTATGCTGCTGTCATAGCTCTGCAGAATTTGGGAAGGCGTAGCATAGAGATAATGATGACTATCACCAGGCTTGGACAGTAAATAAAAGGGACACACTGAGTCCCTCTCATTTGTACCTGCACAGTGAGCACAAAGGTAGGTCATGCTCTGAGAGCATTTTGGACACAGTACCTGGATGCTGCTCCTATCACCACCAGCATGATGTCAAGCACCTGCCCTGCCTGTCACCATCTCCCTTTGAAAGGCAACCCTAGAGGAAAAGGGGAGGGGACCTGACCCTAGGCTAACTGCGGGGTTAAATATTTCACCCGAATCACCTTGTTTAACTCTTATGACAATCTTAAAAGCTCAGTACTTTTGTTTATTCCCACTTCACAGATGAGGAAATGGAGGTCACAGAAGGGCCAGCCGCTTGCCCACCTAAAGGGTAGAGCTAAAATTCAAAGCAGGCACCCTGACTCCGAAACCCGCACTCTTGACCACTAGCCAGAAGAATCTTCACCAGGATGACCCTAGTGCCACAAGTTCATGGTCAAAAGGTGATGAAATCTTTACATAGGGGCTTGGGGACATATGTAGCTCCCTCAATCAGTCCAAATCAATCTAGAGCCATTGGGAGAGTGAGCAAAGATGGTTAAGGGTGCCGAGGTCAACCCCTGCTGTGTTTCCGGCTGGCGGGAAACCAGAGGTGTGCCCACATTCCATCCCTTGCAATTCTGTGCAGCATTAGAATAAAGATCAAACTGAAGTATGAGTAAGACAGTGAAGCGTAAACTTCCAAATCTGGAGGACCTGCATGGGTCAAAGGACTTAGCAAAGGGAA
The DNA here is from genome assembly GCA_963573935.1 of Arctocebus calabarensis. Lineage (NCBI taxonomy): Eukaryota > Metazoa > Chordata > Mammalia > Primates > Lorisidae > Arctocebus > Arctocebus calabarensis. The sequence continues at coordinate 4,198 of CAUYON010156597.1, forward strand.
ACAAGTATCTACAATTTTATGGCTCCAGGTCCCAGGCAGGTTGTTATATAACCATCTCTCAGCATTAGCTGCAATTCAGAAGTACCTAGGGAACTTAAAACACCTCTGATGTCCAGATACATGTCCAGAGATCTGTTTTGATTGGTCTGCACTGTGACCTACGCATGGAGAAATTTTTAATCCCCTGGGAGACTCCGATGTGCAACCAAGTTTGAGAATCACTAGACTTATCCTCTCTTGAAATCTCAGAGTAGACTTCTAGAACAAAGCACATGCTTCTCAAAAGGTGGTTTATGGAGCCCCCTGACATCAGAAACTGGTTAAATATGCACCATCCTGGGCTCCATCCTCCTCCTAAAAAATTGTACTGAATATTTCTGCAGGATGGTCTAGGACACCACATATTTAACAAGCTCTCTGGATGAGGTTTGGGACTCACCCGAACAGAGGATAGTGAGAGGCCTAGCTGGTTTTCAGCAGAATAGAGAAGCAGGGAGGCAAATGAGCTCAGAGACAGAGGCAGGCTGAGGAAACTCGGTGACAAGATCACATTATTCTTGAGCATTGCTGAAACCCAGGGAAACATGAAAGGTGCTTGCAGGTGAGGCCCACGGGAGGGGAGAGAACAGTTTAGACCGATTCCCCCAAGACTTGAAGGAAGGTCTCATCATAAGATGATGCCCTGGGTTGGCCTGGGAAAGGAATGCTAAAGCCGGAGGAGGTGGTGGTGGCCACTAAAGTCCCAGCTCAATAGAATCACTTCCTTTTTTCAAAAATCTGTAAGGCATTTTATTTTGTTTTTGTTGTTGTTGTTAAAACAATGTTGAATAAAGCTCGTTTATCCATTCACCCCCAACTACTGTTGAACGTGTACTATATGGTGGGTACACTGACCCCCCTCCCCTCTAACTCTGGCTAATCAGTTCTTAGTAACTGTAAGAACCTAATTGCACTTATATGTCTTTTTTATTTTTATTGTTGGGGATTCATTGAGGGTACAAAGAACCAAGTTACACCGCTTGCATTTGTTAGACAAAGTCCCTCTTATAAATATGTCTCACCCCCAAGAGGTGTGTCACACACTGTGACCCCCCTCTTTTCCCTCTCTACGCTCCCGCATCCCCCCACCCCCTGCCATGTACTAGCATCATTTGTCCTCATATCAGAATTGAGTACATTGGGTTCTTGCTTCTCCATTCTTGTGATGTTTTACTAAGAAGAATGTGTTCCACCTCCATCCAGGTTAATACAAAAGTTGTAAAGTCGTTATCTTTTGTGACTGAATAGTATTCCATGGTGTACATATACCACAGCTTGTTAACCCATTCCTGGTTTGGTGGGCATTGAGGTTGTTTTCACAAGTTGGCGATTGTAAATTGTGCAGCAATAAACAATCTAGTGCAAATGTCCTTATGATAAAATGATTTTTTTTTCTGGGTAAATGCCCAGTAATGGGATTACAGGATCAAATGGGAGGTCTAGCTTGAGTCCAGTGAGGTTTCTCCATACTTCCTTCCAAAAGGTTGTATTAGTTTGCAGTCCCACCAGGAGTGTAAAAGTGTTCCTTTCTTTCCATATCCACACCAGCATCTGAAGCTTTGAGGTTTTGTGATGTGGGCCATTCTCACAGAGGTTAGGTGATATCTCAGGGTGGTTTTGATTTGCATTTCTGTGATAATTAGGGACGATGAGCATTTTTTCATATGTTTGTTAGCCATTTGTCCCCTTACAGAATGTTCTATTCATCTCTCTTGCCCAGTGGTATAAGGGATTGTTGGCTCTTTTCATGTTGTTAATTTGAATTCTCTGTAGATCCCAGTTATCAAGCTCTTGTCAGATTCATAATATGCAAATATCTTTCCCCATTCTGATGGTTTTCTGTTTGCTTTGGTTGTTGTCTCTTTAGCTGTACAGAAGCTTTTCAGTTTAAGTCCCATTTGTTTATTTTTGTTGTTGTTGTGATTGCCACTGGAGTCTTTTTCATAAAGTCTTTCCCCAGGTCAATATCTTCAAGTGTTTTCCCTATAGTTTCTTCAAGGATTTTTATTGTTTCATGCCTTATATTTAGATCCATCTTGAATCAAGTTTAGTGAGTGGAGAAAAGTGTGGGTCCAGTTTCAGTTTTTTGCATGTGGAAATCCAGTTATCCCAACACCATTTGTTGAATAGGGATTCTTTCCCCCAGTGTAAGTTCTTGTTTGGTTTATCAAAGATCAGTTGGCTATAAGATATTAGTTTCATCTCATGGTTTTTTTCTATTTGGTTCCAGAGGTCTATGTCTCTATTTTTTGTGCCAATATCATGCTGTTTTGATCACTATGGCCTTGTAGTACAGCCTAAAGTCTGGTAGGCTGATGCCCCTGGTTTTGTTTTGATTACTAAGAATTGCCTTAGCTATATGGGTTTTTCCCTGGTTCCATACACAATGAATTATTTTTTCCAAATCTTGAAAGTATGATGCTGACATTTTAAGGGAGATTGCATTGACTCTGTAGATTGCTTTGGGAAGTATAGACATTTTTTATTTATTTATTTATTTATTTATTTATTTATTTTATTGTTGGGGATTCATTGAGGGTACAAGAAACCATGTTACACTGGTTGCATTTGTTGGGTAAAGTCCCTCTTACAAGAAGTATAGACATTTTAATAATGTAGATTCTTCCCAGCCATGAGCATGGTATGTTCTTCCATTTGTTCATATCCTCTGCTACTTTTTTCTTTGGTTTTGTAATTTTCTTTATAGAGGTCCTTCACCTCTTTGGTTAGGTATATTCCTAGGTATTTCATTTTCTTTGAAGCTACTATCAAAGGAATTGTGTCCTTGATTAACTTCTCATCATGGCTGTTATTGGCATATATAAAGGATACTGATTTGTGGACATTGATCTTATATCCTGAGACATTACTATATTTTTTGATGACTTCCAGGAGTCTTGTGGTTGAGTCTTTGGGGTCCTCTAAGTGTAAGATCATATCGTCAGCAAAGAGGGAGAGTTTGCCTTCCTTTGCCCCCATTTGGAAGCCCCTTATTCTCTTGCCTAGTTGTATTGGCTAGAACTTCTTTCACTATGTTGAATAGTAGTGGTGATAGAGGACAACCTTGTCTTATGCCACTTCTAAGAGGAAAAGCTTTCAGTTTTACTTCATTCAGTACAATGTTAGCTGTGGGTTTGTCATAGATAGCTTTGATCAGTATAAGAAATGTGCCATCAGGCTCAGCGCCTGTAGCATAGTGGTTATGGCACCAGCCACATACACCGAGGCTGGTGGTTTTGAACCTGGCTGGGACCAGCTAAACAACAATGACAACTGCAACAAAAAATAGCTGGGTAAACTCCCAAATATTTCATCTTCTTTGGCAATGCTGTAAATGGAATAGAGTCCTTGACTGTTTTTTCAGCTTGGCTATTGTTGGTATATATAAAGGCTACAGATTTATGAGTGTTGATTTTGTAACCTGATACAAGGCTGTATTCCTTGATCATTTCTAAGAGTTTTGTAGTATATCCCTGGTATTTTCCAGATATACAATCATATCATCTACAAAGAGTGAAAGTTTGATCTCTTCTGATCCTATATGAATACCCTTGATCACCCTTTATTTCCTAGTTGCAATGGCTAAAACTTCCATTAGGATGTTAAAGAGCAGAAGAGACAATGGGCAACCTTGCCTAGTTCCTGATCTGAGTGGAAAGGATTTCAATTTAACTCCATTCAATACAATATTGGCTATAGGTTTACTGTAGATGGCCTTTATCAGTTTAAGAAATGTCCCTTCTATACCCATTTTCTTAAGTGTTCTGATCATGAAGGGATACTGGATATTATCAAAAGCTTTGTCTGCATCAATCAAGAGAATCATATGGTCTTTGTTTTTTAATTTATTTATGTGCTGAATTATATTTATAGATTTATGTATAAGCAGACAGCCCTCAGAATGGGAGAAAATATTTGCAGGTTATGTCTCTGACAAAGGTTTAATATCCAGAATACACAGAGAACTCAAATGTATTAGCAAGAAAAGAACAAGTGATAGCATCTCAGCGTGGGCAAGAGACCTGAAGAGAAACTTCCCTGAAGAAGATAGGCACACGGCCTACAGACACATGATAAATTCTCATCTTCCTTAATCATTAGAGAAATGCAAATCAAAACTACTTTGAGATGTCATCTAACTCCTATAAGATTAGCCCACATCACAAAATCCCAAAACCAGAGATGCTGGCATGGATGTGGAGAAAAGGGAACACTACTACATTGCTGGTGGGAATGCAAACTAATATAGTCCTTTTGGAAAGATATCCGGAGAATACTTAGAAATCTAAAAATAGAATTGCCATTCGATCCTATAATTCCTCTACTAGGTATATATCCAGAAGACCAAAAATCATATTATAACAAAGATGTCTGTATCAGAATGTTTATTGCAGCCCAATTCATAATTGCTAAGTCATGAAAAAAGCCCAAGTGCCCATCAACCCACGAATGGATTAATAAATTGTGGTATATGTACATCATGGAATATTATGCAGCCTTAAAGAAAGATGGAGACTTTACCTCTTTCATGTTTACATGGATGGAGCTGGAACACATTCTTCTTAGCAGAGTATCTCAAGAATGGAAGAAAAAGTATCCAATGTACTCAGCCCTACTATGAAACTAATTTATAGCTTTCATATGAAAGCTGTAGCCCAATTACAGAACTAGAACATAGTGAAAGGGGCAAGGGAGGGGAGGGGGGTGGGGAGGATGGGCAGAAGGAGAGTAATTGGTGGGTCCACACTTATGGTGCATCTTAGAAGGGTACAGGTGAAACTTACTAAATGTAGAATATAAATATCTGCACATAATAATGAAGAAAATGCCATGAAAGCTATGTCAACCAGTTTAATGAAGATATTTCAAATTGTATATAAAACCAGCACATTGTACCCCATGATTGCATTTTTGTACACAACCATGATTTAATAAAAAAAAAAAAAAAAAGAATATGAAAGGATTCGCCGCCCTGTTAAGGATTTAGACTTTTCTTTATCACACACACAATGGGGAAAAACACTAAAGATTTTTGATTAGGAAAAAGGGATAATTACATCCGCATTACCCAGAGACAATGACAGCCTGATCTCAGGCAGTAGCGGTGAGAACAGCCATATTCATCAGAGATTCCTCAAGGAAAAAATAAATCCACTAGACTTGACTAACTCACAGATGCAGGAATGTGAAAAAGTAAAAATCTAGGATGCCTGAGATTGTAGGTTGTCTCAGTGGATGGTGGTGTCATAAGAGCAATAGGAATACTGGCACAACTAGCAGACAGACACTGGTAGGGTAGGACTGGAGTGGTTATATAATGATGGTTTCCATTTGGATCTTAAAATCTAATTACCAGTGGCTCACCTGGATTCCCAGGCATAAGAAGCAGGCCGCATGTAAATAGGAATTTGAAATTCAAAAGCAAGTCTTGTATACAGATAATAGTTGAAGTCATAAGGATGAAAATTTAGGACTGGAGTGGTTACATAATGATGGTTTCCATTTGGATCTTAAAATCTAATTTACCAGTGGCTCACCTGGGTTCCCAGGCATAAGAAGTAGGCTACATGTAAATAGGAATTTGAAATTCAAAAGCAAGTCTTATATACAGATAATAGTTGAAGTCATAAGGATGAAAATTGTAAAGGAGGCAATGTAGCAGGAGTTCACTACACATTTAGTAATTGGAAAGGATGCTGTACCCCACTAAAGGTTGCTAAGAGTTGACACACTAATCTGCGTGTTACCTACAGTGCTACACACCCTTAATTCAGTAAGTTCCCAGATACTGCAAAAAAAATTCAAACATTACCTAAGAATCTTCTGCATTCAATCTTAAACATCAAATATAAGCAAAAACCTTAATCAGTCTCTAACTTTAAAAATCTCTTCAATGTTGCTTTTACCTGAAAACCATGCTAATTGTGTTAATTTGCCTATTTCCTACACATTATGGCTTTAACAGTAAACCAGTGCCTGGAAGGGAAGAGCTGACTTAAAGGCAGTTTAGACACTGATATTAAACCTGTTTTAAGTGTAGAATTTTAGTTTCCAATAATTCTATTTGTCAAATGTAGTAATTATGTATTTGTTAGTATAGAGCTGTAATTTCTGATATCTAACATATAAAATCTTCCGAAATCAATAATATCTCAACCTTGCAATTAAATTTTGAGGTAAGTTTATTCAAAGACCCCCATCTGTAAAATGGAGATAACACATCTATAGAATAGAACTGTTGTAAAGTTTAGAGACTAACTGACACACACAAAGTAATAAATAAGAGCTGATATTATTATTGTTAAGGGAGCTGAAAATGAGTCAAAATTAATGTCATATAAGACAAAAAAAGATGCCTTTTAACTCTTTGAAAAATAATTGACAGTAGCTAATATTTACTACATACTAGGTACTAGAAATATTTTGCATATATTAACTCACTTAACCTTTTCAAGAAACTTCAAGAGTTCAGTACCAGTATTATTCTTATTTTACAGAAGAAGATAGGCCCAGACAAATTTAAGTAACTTGTCCAGAGTCATAAAATAAATAAATGCTGGAGCAAGATTCAAACACACATAGGCAGGTTGCAAAGTCCATGGATTTTCACCAAGTTCCACTGCCTCTTTACCACTACATCAACTCATCAACAACTTAATTTTAAACAATTCTACACTAGCACTCTGGGAGGCCGAGGCAGGTGGAATGCTTGAGCTTGTAGTTCAAGACCAGCCTGAGCAAGAACAAGAGACCCCGTTTCTAAAACTTAGCTGGACAGTGTGGTGGGCATCTATAGTCCCTGCTACGTGGGAGGCTGAGGCAAGGGAATCACTTGAGGCCAAGAGTTTGATGTTGTCATGAACTATGACACCACAGCACTTTACCCAGAGTGACAAAGTGAGATTCTGTCTCAAAAAAAAAGAAGACAAGGGCGGCTCCTGTGGCTCAGCGAGTAGGGCGCCGGCCCCATATACCGAAGGTGGCCGGTTCAAGCCCGGCCTCGGGCGAACTGCAAAACAAAAAAATAGCCGGGCGCTGTGGCGGGCGCCTGTAGTCCCAGCTACTAGGGAGGCTGAGGCAAGAGAATCGCTTAAGCCCAAGAGCTGGAGGTTGCTGTGAGCAGTGTGATGCCACGGCACTCTACCCAAGGCGATAAAGTGAGA
>CAUYON010156598.1:0-23587 GCA_963573935.1 Arctocebus calabarensis
CTACAACCCATTTATTGCACAGGAAGAAGGGGAAAGGGGAGAGGGAGGGAAGGGGAGGGAGAGGGTGGGGGGAGATGGGACAAGGGATGAGATCACATGTGTGGTACATATTCGAAGGGTCAGGAGAAAACTTCTAAACAAGGATCAAAAATGTTTTCATATAGTAAACGAGAAAATATTATGAATGGTATGTCAATCAGGTTGATAAAAATATCTCAGATTGCATGTGAAGCCCCCACACTGTACCCCATGGTTGAACTAATGTACACAGCTATGATTTAATAAATAATAATAATAATAAGAAGAAGAAAAATAACAAGGTTAGTGTAAAAACAGGAACATAAATTCTCATTTCTTCTCAATCCTTATTTATTTGTGGTACTTTTAATTAGGATATTTGTAATCCGCAAACTTGATGTATCTGAGTTTGAATTAGTAAGGTTTACTAAATTATCCAAGGCAATTTAGCCAAGTTCCAGATCTAAGATTTACCATAGGGATTACATTAAAATGTAATAATTATTATTACCATCCTGCTTCCTCCCTATGTTAATCTTGTTTTCCCAGCCAAGGGGTCCAACATACTAAATTTGACTCTGTGCTAATAATCTCTCTAGCAGATAGTATGAAATTATAATATGTGACCCTTTGCCTTCAATTATGTTAAAATATTATTTGGGAATTTGAATTAATATATGATGAAATAATAAAAATATACCAGAAAATAGAGTTGCTCCTTCCTTAATAGCCACAAATTAATATTGTATTTGTCTTTGATTAAGGTTTTTTAAGGACATACATTTGGAGTGTCAGAACCTTAGGGATGTGAAAAACTTAGTTTATTTTAAAAAGCAAAATATAAAATCACTAAATTAATTTTGGTCAGTTAAATAAATAAAATAGTAAAAAAAATTTGCTTTCCTTGGGTTGTAGTTTTATCACTCCAGTCTCTGTCTACACCTTGAGATTGCATTTTCTTTCAGTATCTGTATCTTTTTTGTCTATCTCATATTTCTCTCAGGTTTTCTCTCATTGTTGGATTTAAGGTCCACTCAGCTTGATCCAGGATGGTCTCTTCCTTCCAAGACCCTTCACTTACTACATATCCAAAAATCATTTTATTTTTTTTCTAAATAAGGTCACATTTAGAGCTTCTGGAATTAGGACATGGACATATCTTCTTGGGTGGGGACACCATTCAACCCAGTACAACCCCTATAATCTATTATCTTCTTTCAAATGATACTACATATACAAATTTTTAAGATTAGTAATTAAGATTAATAATCACTAATATGTAAGAATATTTTCCATTTTAACCATTTTTAAGTACTATGTACAATTGTTTGGCATAAAGTACATTTACACTGTTGTATAATTATCACCACTGTCCATTTCCAGAAAATTTTTTACCATCCTAAACTAAAACTCTGTGCCATCAAATAGTAACTCTCCATGTTCTTTTGCCCAAGTATATTGTAGTCACTGTTCTATTTTCTGTCTCTCCAAGTTTGGCTGTTCTAAGTACCTTATATAAGCAGAATTATACAATATTTGTCCTTTTATGTGTGGATTTTTAAAAACCTGTTTCCATGTTGTAACATGTAGAATTTCCTTTCCTTTAAACACTGAATAATATTTCATTGTGTATATATATATATGCCACGTTTTGTTTATTCATTCATCTGTTAATGGACACATGGATTTCTTTCCCCTTTTGGCTATTGTATAATCATCTTCTTTGAGACCCTACTGTTCGTTCTTTTGGGTATACTCCTAAAGTAGAGTTGCTGCATCATACGGTAATTCCGAGTTTAATGTTTTGAGGATTCTCCTTACTGTTTTCCTCAGCAGTATACAAGATTTTTAATTTCTTCACATCCTTGCTGGCACTTTTTATTTCCTTTTTTCCCCGTTGATAGTAGCCAACACAGAGTGTGTGAAGTATTTCACTATGGTTTTGATGTGTGTCTCCCTGATGACAAGGTATACTGAGCATCTTTTCATGTGCTTGTCATAAATTTGTATATCTTCTTTGGGAAAAAAAGATGTCTATTCATGTCCTTTGTCCATTTTTTTTTTTTTTGAGACAGAATTTCACTATGCCACCCTCAGTAGAATGCTGTGGCATCACATCTCACAGCAACCTCAAACTCTTGGGCTTAAGTGATCCTCTTGCCTCAGCCTCCCAAGTAGCTGGGACTATAGGCACCCGCCACAACACCCAACTGTTTTTGTTGTTGTTGTTGTTGTCATTGTTGTTTTAGCTGGCCTGGTCTGGGTTCAAACCTGCCAACTTCGGGGTATGTGGCTGGGGCTGTAACCGTTGTGCTACAGGCATGGAGCCCTTTGTCCATTTTTAAATTGGGTTGTTTGACTTCTCTAGTGTTGACTTGCCTTTTTCTTATTGCTAGCCCTTTGACTTCTTTACTGCTTTTGTTTACTATCCTTCCAGTTGTCCCCTCTATCTAGACCTTTCCCACCCCAATTATGATATCCAGTCTAAGTCTTTTTGTATTTCTTCCTGTAGAGAGCAGGCTGTGAGATGGCAGAGCCCTCACAGCCTGGGGAACATTCAGAGAATGAACCCCCAAGCATCTTGAAAATTCTTTGAATCAGAATGGTTTTCAGTCTGTGAGTACGCAAATGACTTAGTTGCCTATGAACAAGAGAACTGTTTATTTTTGTTTATTCATATATATGTACTTTGCTTTATGTAGTGAATGTGTTCTGAAGAAATTGTGTAAATATTTAATAGTTGTAAATCAGCATTTTAAAATATTTTTGACTTAGTATTAATGTTAAAATGGAAGAAATATATATTCTAATGTGGAGGCAGGGAAATTCAGTTTGGGGACCAATTCAGAGTACATCTGCTCTTCTGCATTTATTGTTTGGGTGAGATATATTAAATGTCATCTAGAGAGGCTCAGTGCCCATAGCTCAGTGGTTAGGATACTGGCCACATACACCTGGGCTGGTGGGTTCAAACCCAGCCTGGGCCTGCTAAAACAACAATGACAGCTACAACAACAACAACAACAACAAATAGCCAGCTGTTGTGGCAGGCATCTGTAGTCCAGGCTACTGGGAGGCTGAGGCAAGAGAATCGCTTAAGCCCGAGAGTTTGAAGTTGCTGTGCACTGTGAAGCCACAGCACTCTACCAAGGGTGATACAGTAAGACTTTATCTCAAAAAAAAAAAAAAAGTCATCTAGATTATTTCCAATATTCTTTTATTTTGTCCTCTTTTATTTTCTTCTGCAAATATTTAGTGCACACTTTATCATGCACCCATTGGGAAGTGATGGTAAGCAAAGGAGACATTCTAATCTAGTGATAATTAGCATTCTGTTGTTAGAAGTATTTAGCTTCCTATTTTATTTGGGAGAAAGGGGTTGTTCACGATGTAAGATCATACACTATAACAACTTTTATTCAGTTATGTATATATGTATGTATATATAAATTACATAGGATCATATGGCTATAGAAAATACTTTTATTATTTTGTCATTACATACATCACTTGCTTTTCTCTCTTAATCACAGCCCCTCCCCGCCCTTCCCTTTGGGAGGAAATCCATCTTTGCTTTCTTTGTCCCTGACAGGGAATGTAGGCATATACTCATACCTTGAGCCCCTCCCCACCTTTGCCTTTCTTTCCATGTGCTTTTCTTTCTTTTCCTAATGACTTTCTTCTCTCTGTGTTCCCTAATATTTTTATTTTATTATAGTTATTATTATTATTTTTTTATTAAATCATACCTGTGTACAATAATGCATTTATGGGGTACAATGTGCTGGTTTTATATACAATTTGAGATACTTAGAACAAACTGGTTTTCCCTGATGTTTTTGCCTGATTATTGTAGTTAATACCTTGGTTCTATTACCAATTTCAGATTAGAGATGGCTTGTGATCCAGGGGAATGGGACAAATTGGATTGTCAGAATTTCAGTACTCTTCCACAGCATATTTTTTTTACTTCTTTTGAAAGAGTGCTTTTGCTGTGTGGTCCTGATAAACCTGGGGGTAAAGGCATTCCAGCTCCTAAATTGAGGATTAAGGTTTATTGCAGTGACAGTTTCAACTCTGTCCAGAGTTGTTATTATTCTTAAAGAGATGAATAAGTGAAGAAAACGGAATAAACAGGTTTCAACTTCTCTTGGTTGATCCTGCTTGGGTCACCTCTGAGGCTTACAGGGGAAGAGGAATTCCTATTCTTAGTCTGTATTCAAACCTTGCTGTTCATGTTGCCAGATGTTCTATGAACATGATTAGTTTGGTAACTATTGGGAAAGCAATCGTCATTTTCCTACTGACATACACATTACATGAATATGAATTGTAGTTTTTTTTGAAGACATGCTTCCATTAGGTATTGCTTAGGGTAAGACTTAACAAAAAGGAATTACACCATAATCCATCTTTTTAAAGATTTTAATGTGGGATATTGACAAGTTCAACATTTTTCTGTGTTTATGTGAGAGAGCTTAAAGGAGAATTAGTACATTTCTCATTGTGATCAATTATGCTTGTGTGCATGCACACAAGTGAATCAAAATACGCATGAAACAGTATACTTATTTTTATTATTTATGATCCACTCTGATTTCTGTTTTATCACAGCATTTTCTTCTTCTATTCTTTTCCTTAAATAAATGGGCAGTTCAAATCCATTAAATTGGTTATCTGACCAAGTAGTGGTTTATAATTTGAATTTATTTGAATTATGACTGAACCAGGCTTTAGAAATTTGAATTTTACCAATGCAACAATGCTTCCGTAGTTGCTGCATCATAGTAGTATGACCTGGTGTTTCAGACTAGTGAGTCCTGAATTAGTTTTGTTATCTGTGAATTATAATGACAGATAACAATGGATCCTCATCTATCTACTTCATGGAGTTATTTGTGAGGATCAAAAGAGATCTGTAAAATATTAAATATCAGATAAATCCTAGGTAGCTTTATAAAGTTACTTTTGAAGTAACTTATATTGAGCTCTCATATTGAGCTTATAAATTAGAGTTCTTACAGAAGGTGCCTGTTTAATAATATTTATCTTTGTTACTTAAGAAACTTCTGGTTTATGGGAAGGATCAGGTGATTGTTTTCATCACCTAACTTTGTCGACGTACATCCAGTAAGATGGGAGGTTTTAGGACCTTACTTAGTACCATAGAAGTATCAAAAGAGTTACTGTTTCTGTGCCTGAACCTGCTTAGTTGTCAATTTATTGCCAGCCAGGGTAGGTTGCTCAAAGCTTTTAAGCTTCTGATTATGGCTACTGAGATGACTTCTGCAGCCTCTACTGGAAAGAGTTTGGAAATAATGAGTCCATGAGGACAAAGATGCATTTTCTTTCTTTTCTAATGGTGTTGAATGTATTTTCTACTTCATTTTCACATAGAAAACAGGATTCATAAGAGGATGGAATGAATTTTTTTCTCAGGCAGATAATTCAGACCACATGACATTACACCTAAATGTTGGTTTTTATGCAGATGTTCATTTTTCTAGTAAGATAGTTCATAGTTTTTATTAAATGAAAATAATGACTCCTTGAAGACCCAAAGTGATGGAAACTTCTGACTCTTACTATCAGTGACCCTCAAGAGGGTTTCTTGTTATATATTTAGGATATTGTTTTCATTACTGTTAACTTTATCACAGCATATTACAGTTTTGCATTTTAATCTGGAATCAGTAATATATGTGTATATGACATCTACGATCATCCCCCTTCATCCCATATATATATATTTTTTTACTTCTGGAAAGCATAGTTTTAGGTAAGTTTGTTTACTGGCAGACTTCCTGTTGCACTGATTAAAAAATATTTTCTTTCTTTGAATTCTTCTATTACCTTATCTATACCTTTTCTTTATTTCTTCCTTTTTCCTTCCTTTGAATTCTCCTATATCCTTATTATACCTTTTTTTTTTTGTTTCCTCCCTTCTTCCCACCCTCTTTTGTAGAAATAGAATATTGCTCTTTCTCAGGCTGTATCTGTAACTTTGTTTATGGCACTTTTAAAGTTACTGTATATTATCATAGTCTTATTTTCCTTACTAGATCTAAGTGGTGGTTTTTTGTTGTTGTTGTTTGTTTGTTTTTTAAGACAGTCTTACTCTGTGCTGTATCTTCCTAGCTCACCGCAACATAAAACTCTCTAGGCTCAATAAATCCTTTTGCCTCAGCTTCCCCAGAAGCTGGGACTACAGGAGCCCACCACAATGCCCAACTAGTATTTCTATTTTTAGTAGAAACGGGTGCCACTTTTGCTCAGGCTGGACTCAAACTCCTGAGCTCAGGTAAACTAACTGCTTAGGCCTCCCAGAGTGATAGGATTACAGGCGAGATCCTAGATCTAAGTTTTAAGTGCAAGTATGTTTCCTCTTTGCGTGTCTAATTGAATCAGGGGCAATGATGTATACATAAGAGCATCCAATAAGTACTTTTGTTGAACATGTGCTATTTTCCCTTTCCTATCACAAAAATAGGTCTATAGTGTTAATATCGAAATATACTAAGCTCTAATTCTTCTTTTTTACAATAGTAAGTGTTATACTTACTAATTTGAATGAGAGTCAGTGGAAAAACTAAAAAATGAAAGAAATTAAATGCTGAATCAAATACAACTTGAAAGGTTTATCATTGCTTATAGCTTGCTGTTTAAACTATATTTGGCATAGTTTATTTAAAATTTATATTTTAAATTGATATAACTTATATTACTTCTTATTATTTGATCCTTTAGATTCTGTTCCTTATTGAAGGATATCAGAAAGAACACTAATGGGCACCATTAGTGTTGACCTCTGCATAGTAGCTTAGGTTTTCTAGTTGGGGATATAATTGTTAAGCATTGTTGAAGATTTATATCCTAAAGGTAAGTGTGTAGACTTGCGATATTGATCATAGTAAGTTTTATTTTAAACCAGTCATTGTAACCATTTGTGCTAGAGTCCTAAGCTAGTATTTATTTTAGAAGACATAAAGATAATAGCTAGGTGTGTGCAGGTTGGAAGGAGGTATGCCAAGGGCAGGTGTTAACTCTGTAATTTCATGTGTATAATACTTAAAAATTCATAATATTTTTGGAGGAAATGCTGTCTTCATCAAATTTGGCTTTTGAAATTATGTCTGGGCAGACATTTTAAAAAATGAAGATAGGTAAGACATATCTGATTTACAAATGAAATATGCATTTTAGTTAAATTCCCAGAGAGTAGAATTCTTCAGCTAACCTAGAAGACTGTATTAATTACAGATTAATTATTTGATTATGTTAACTTAGCTTTAAATATAACTTTTTTGTGAATAGAACCATATTCATTACATCTGGGATCATTTAAATAGCATAATTACATGTAGTTGTGCTATGTAATGAAAAGGAATAAATGATCAGAGGTGATTTTGTAAGCATTACAGTAACTTATAAACTGACGGTCACCATTTTAATTGGAAGGCTTGTGTATCTCTTGAATTCTGTAATCAAATGAATGCTATCAAAGGAAGAAGTAATCTATTGTAACATAACAATTGTGGCTTACACTGAACATATGTTCCTGTTAATAAGTTGCTTCATGATCTTTAAAGACTTGTATGCAGTTAGTACATTTTGGTTCATTTGATACCCATGGTTTTTCTTCATTTTTATTAGTGAGTTGTTACAGTGGTTAACAAGAAATACACAGATTTAAGTTGCAATAGTTTTCTCAGGGTTATATGATCTAACTTCACAGGCTTCTTGAACATATGTAGATGCTTTCTATTTTGCTTTAGTTATGACATACAATTGATATAGGCAAGCATGAAAGCTTGGGCAGATTTTCATTGCTTTTTCTGGATCTTGCTCAGGTTCTGTGGTATTTATGTAAAGCACAATTTTGTTACTTGGGAATGCATGTATCATGTGCACTATTTTGCTGTAGGCCCGTTGGCACTGCCACAAAGGTAATATACTGCCAGTAGGCCATTTCCTTGTCGACTGCATTTACAATTTAATAGAAATATTACATGACTTTTTAAACAAGTGTTTTGGCAGGGAGGAAATGGCAGATTCCATACAAACAAGCATAGCTTCCTTTCCTTAACCACACTCTAGCTACTCAAGAAATTATTGTTGGTTTCAAGTTTGGGGCTTAGGGGTAGAATGGGAAGTCAGGTTGAAACAGGAATGACATTGATATTTACTATAAAATAGTTATGTATTTTTAACTGCTGAATTTTATTATTATATAGTTTTAGTGAATGACAACTAATATGTTTCTGAAATAAAACTAAAATTATTTTTATGCAGTTCATCTGGCTGGGAATACTTTGTTTTGATTGGTTGAAAAGGTTGGGACCACAGATAAGCACTAAGATAGTAATACTGCTTTTCATACATTTTTTAAAGCAAGTTTATATGTTTTGGCTTTACTGTGTAAATAGGTCCTTCATGACACTTGCCTAAGTACTACTTCGGCTTTTTTGTTTGTTTGTTTTTATTTTTTATTTTTATTTATTTATTTGGCTGGGGCCGGGTTTGAACCTACCACCTCTGGTATATGGGGCCAGTGCCCTACTCCTTTGAGCCATAGGCACCACTCTATTTGTTTTTGTTTTTTAGACAGAGTCTCACTTTGTTGCCCTGGTCTGTAGAGTGCTTTGGTATCATAGCTCACAGCAACCTCAAACTCTTGAGTTCAAGTGATCCTCTTGCCTCAGCCTCCTGAGTAACTGACTATAGGTGCTCACCAGAACACCCAGCTATTTTTAGAGAAGGAGTCTCATTCTTGCTTAGACTGTTCTCAGAAGGGATCCTGAGTTCAAGGGATCCACTGGTCTTGGCCTCCCAGAGTGCTAGGATTACAGGTGTGAGCCACTGCCTGGCCAAACCTATCAGCTATGATTATAAATCGCTTTGGAGGTTAGAGTATAGGAAGGAAATTTGGTAGCCTATGTTAACACTAACATGAAACATAATAGATTTCTATCCCATCTATTACTGGAGGTTATTTGGAAGGTAGTCCATCCCGTTTCTCTTTTTTATTTAGTTCTCTGGATCTTAAAGTATTAAGTATTTGTAGTTTAAGATAAAACTACATCCTCTTTAATTCTGATGTCTTCTGCAAACTGTCTACAGGGAAAATTTTGTGCTTTACTTTTCAGCCTTTATTGTGGTCACTTTCCATTTTCTAGTATAGATCCCAACTTTTTCATCTGTAGGAAAAGAGACCATTTTATAGTTGGTCTTTTCCTCCTTTCTTTTCTTATTTCTTCTGATTTCTTAGCCAGCATACCTGGCATCTGTAGTAAGTTATGCTGCCGTGCTGTGGTACAGGCTGGCATTGGGTGTGTTCTTATAGCCATCATAGCATTGGCTTTTGTTATTTTCCATGTTTCAGTTTGTTGCTAATGATGACATATGGACATCATATGTTCCACAGAGTACTGTATGAAGCCAATTTGAACTGTTTCCATTTGCCTCAAGTCCAATCATGATATTTATTTTTCCATGGCACTTACCCAGATTATCCATACCTCCTGCTTAGCTGTGTCACTGCCACCATAGACTGTATTTCTTCTGATTGCTTCCATTTTCTCACAGTATCTAATTGCTTTTCCCCTCTTAGCTCTTTTTGCATAGCATTGATTGATGTTTATAAACGATCCCAAGGTCTTTAAGATAACAGATACTCAGGTGCATAGTAGTATGATGATTCAGCTAGTTTTTTGTTTATACATAAGGAAAGTTTTATATTCAGTCTCATAGACTGGAATCAAATATTCTCATGGAAAAATTAGAAGGGCAAAAATATGATTTTAGACAGTATCAACAAACAGCAATGTGAGCCCAAGAGTACCTTCGATCCTAGATGCTATAGAGTTGTTTACAGTACCTCTTATTCAGCTTTCTAGTCCTATGTAAGGGCATTTCTAGGTATTGATTTTAAGAATACTAATAAGTCAGCTGCTGTCCTTTGGTAATATTCAGCGAGCCAACTTTTACAGTGACTGGAAAGCTGTGGCTTTGAGCTTGTGGTTTTGCTGGAATTTGTTTATTCATTCAGCAGATAATCACTGAGCTCCTACTATGTGTGAGAAGACTGTTCTAGGTGCTAGAGATATAGCAGTAAAAATAAGGGAGACATTTCTCTTTACCACATTTATATTCTGCTGAGAGAGATAGATAATATATAGAAAAGAAATAAATATCCAGTCTGTTAGATAGATATCTATTTAGATAAATAAATATCTTAATAAATAAATATTAAATAAACTAGATGTTTATTTAAATATCTATTCTGTTAAATAGATATTTCTTTTCTATAAATATCTAACAGACTAGATATTTATTTCTTTAGGAAAAAATAAAGCAGGGGAATGAAATAGAGCTCGGTAGAGTGGTGGATATATTGTGCTGGATGGCCAGGGAAGGTCTCACTGAGAAGGTAATACTTGAATAAAAATCTGAAGGAAATTACATTCTCTGGGGTAGAATATGCTAGGTTGAGGCAACTAACTGCAAGTTCATTTCACCCCCCTGGAGGTGTGGTGGTTCCTGGTTCAAATTATAGAGGCTTGAAGACTGTAGTCAATGCTTAGGCTTTAATTCTGAATGAGATGAGAATTTACCAAGGATCTCTGAGTAGAAGAGAGCTGTGACACCATGGGACTCCACCGAGGGCGGGAAAGTGAGACTCTGTCTCTAAAAAAAAAAAAAAAAGATACAGTGCTAAATAAAATACAAAAATAATAAAACAATATAATCTAATGATTCAAAAAAACCAGTATGTTCTCATGGGCATTGCAGACATGCAAAGCAAACAAGACCATACATCAAAAAGTTAACTGTAAATCTCTAAGTACAAGTGATTTTTATTTTCTTATACTTTGCTTTCTTCTTTTACATCTTTCTTCCTTTTTATAACAAACATACATTACATTTATAGAAGAGTTTCTTGGAAGAATGAACTCCGTATATTCTGTTCAGTTTTTGCCTTTCACTTTATACTTTGACAGAGTAGAAAAGGACCATCTTCCAAAGTTGTGCAGTTTTAGCATTGTTCTGATGTTCCTGATCCATCAACAAATCCTGTTAATACACTATTCACTATTTTCACTGCTACTACGAAATTCTTCAAGTCACCATCATGTCTTGCTTGCTTTATGCAGAAGTCCCTTAACTGGTCCGTGTGACTCCACCCTTATCACCCTTCTGGCTCTTCTCATATCTCTCTTCCACTCAGAAATCCTTGGTAACTTCTCATCTCATTCAGAATTAAAGCTGCCCTTAGCACTGTGTCTTGATCACTTCTTTATATCCTTATGTTTTTGAGTCTTAAAATATTTCAATAATTGCTTTTTTTGTTTGTTTTTTGAGACAGAGCCTCAAGCTGTCGCCCTGGGTATAGTGCTGTGGCATCACGGTTCACAGCAACCTCAAACTCCTGAGCTTAAGCGGTTCTTTTTCCTCAGCCTCCCGAGTAGCTGGGACTATAGCTATTAGTCCTAATGCCCGGCTATTTTTTGGTTATAGTTGTCATTGTTGTTTTGGCAGGCCTAGTCTGGATTCAAACCTGCCAGCTCTGGTGTATGTGAGTGGCGCCTTAGCCACTTGAGCTACAGGTGCCAAGCCTTAAGAATTGCTTAAATGAAATAATTTCGTATACATTCTGCTTTTATGGCAAAGAAAGTGAGTGGTTGCTTTCTCTAAGACAAAAGAGAAGAAGTTAAGTGAAGATGCCATTATTTAGTCATTATTCTAAAGAATATAAAATGTCCTTGTTTTAATTTTTCATACTCATATTGTCCATTAATTATGCTAAATTATACTTTTTAATAATTTATTCTGATGACAACTTTTTAATTAAGGTATGGCATGTCAGTTCTCTTATCGATTTCGTTTTTCTGTTTCTTTTCTACAAATATTATTTTTACACAGGATTTTAAAAACTGTTAGAGGAAATTGTTTTTTTTAGCCTTAAGAAACTGATATTTACATTGCAATTTATACATCCTATCTCTAATTTTTTATCAGTAAGCAGTTTTAACCAGCTGAATGATTGCATCAAGCCTAAATAATTAACCATATCAGAAAACATGCAATTAATAACGAACAGATTGTTAGATACTTCCTTCTAGCAGTACAATCATTTTAAAAAGAAAACATTCTAAATGTTTTTTTCATTTAAAATGTATTTCACTTGCCAAAAAATACAAATGTGGTCTTCTTAACCTTGAACACTGACACATGTGTGTGTGTAGTAGGGAGCGTTCCTCCAGTGCTAGCTGCTTATTATTATTTGGGTATGTGGAATTGTTCTGCAACTACCTGACTTCTATTACCTCCTATGCTGATGGTACTCTGCATTTTAAGATGTTTTACAAAGTTACAGGAAGATAAGTTCTCAAAAGTTTCTATTTTTGAGAGAGGGAAAGGATGAAGGACAGAATAATAAGTATCCACATTTGGAGATTGGGAAGAAGAAAGTGAAAAAGAGGCTAGAGAGTAAGAGAAGAATTACGTGAGTTTCAGCCAGAGGAGAAAAGAGATTTAAGGAGGATGTGATTGATGGTCTTTCACAAATGTTTGTCTTCTTTTTTGCTTTTAGTTTGGGTAGTATCACGGTTAACTTCCAGGAGTGTAATCAGTCAAGTGGTAGGGCGGACTTCAATTCCTGAGGGCTCAAGGAATAAATAGCAGGTGAGGAGGTAGAAACAGCATGAGTAGACTCTATGTAAAAGTGTTTGGCAGCAAGGAAGAGAGAAACTGGGGGGAAATTTCAGGGTGTCAAGGTCCAGGGAAGATTTTAATATGATGAAGAGACTTAATTTGATTTTAGAATGAGATGAAGGATCCAGGGGAGATTAAAGTTGTAAGAAATGGGGCCAAGAGTGATAAATAAGGAAACAAGGCACACTATTTAGGTAGAAGGAAATGTGATTGAGGGTGTTAAGTGCTTGTTATTAGCCACGAGGAAAGTAGATTTAAAGTATGTTCTATTTATAATATGCTCATACCCTAGATGTTAAGTGCTGTATTTTAAATGAGCTCATTACTTACTATTGTGGAAGCAGTATAAACTGTTTTATATGGTTGCTAGACTTAGGCAGTGCCAGTGGGTTGAAGGGCAGTAATACCTTTGCTAGGCAGAGATTGGCTTAGGAGTCCTGGTTAGCTGTAGTGGTGGTTCACTTACTTACAAAGTATTCAGAGGCCTCTAGACATCTGTCTTCTGATCTGCTCCAAAAATAATTCAGACTGAAACTAATCACTGAAAGACTTACCCGCACCCAAAATTATGGTAAAATATACATAAAATTTACCATTTTAATTATTTTAACATTTTTATACAACCATCACTGTCATCCATTTCCGGAACATTAAATTTTTTTTACTGTTTACCATTTTAACTATCTTTAAATGGCATTAAATACAGATTCATAGAACTCATAAAATGTAAGAAATCACATCTCTGTGTTTAGGTAAATCGTATTTATATCATTTCAGGAAGCTAGCTGACATTTTTGCTTTAAGATCTTTACAGAAAAAGATAACACAAATATATTTTTATATAATGTATTGTTAAAGAGTTCTTTATTATAATATATATGGTGTACTACCATTAACAATCTTGGCATGGGCGGGCATGGTGGCTCACGCCTGTAATACTAGTACTCTCAGAGTCTGAGTCAGGCAGATTGCTGGAGCTCAGGAGTTTGAGAACAGATTGAACAAGATGAGACCCCGTCTCTACTAAAAATTAGAATAGAAAAATTAGTCTGGAGTTGTGGTGGACACCTATGGCCCCAGCTCCTCTGGAAGCTGAGGTATGAGGATCCCTTGAGCCCAAAGAGTTTCAGGTTGCTATAGCTACAATGATGCCAGGGCACTCTACCCAGAGCAACTGAGTGACATTGTATTTATTTGTTTTGTTTTTCTCTTTCTCTCTGTGTCTCTCTCTGTCTCTGTCTTTCTATCTTTGTATGTGTGGTACAGAATCTGTAGAATGTTTTATTTTGCACAAGTCTTGTTCATTGTAACTATTTTTATTCATAAATCACTTTATGTGGTTTTTATTTTTTTTAACTTTTTAAACGTTTGGCTGCTTTAAGAAACTTGACATAAACTCTGTGCTTTTGAACCAATAAAGGGCATCATGCCCGAATTCTTTGACTGATGTCAACATATATTTGAAAGTTTATTCTAATAATTTAATTTTATATTAAAATTAATGATAGTTTTCTTTTTTGCTATTTATAATTATAATTTCAGAAACCTTTTGTAGCACATGTAATAGAAATTTATAAAATAAACATTAGGCATAACCAAAAAAACAGAAAGACAACTGCCTTTAAATAGTAAGGCAAATATGTGTAGTAAAGAAATGAAAAATATGAATTGTTCTTCCTTTTGGAATATTTTTTGTTTTTTCTTTTGAGATATTTGTAGAAAATGCCTTAGGGTTTCTTGTAATAGTTTTTTTTATTTGAGGAGGAGGGTTTTCAAACTTGATCTCTTGGCTGCTGTAATTGGGGGAAATTATAGTGATTTCTTCATTTGCAGATATGTCCTCTAATATAGTATAAATGTTCCAAATTTGGCACATGAATACCTTTTTCAATTTATACTTTTTTTTTTCTCACAAAAGGAAAAAAAAAATCACAATTGATTGTGATTTTATGTCCTTTCTTAAATTTACATTTCCTGGGCTGGTCCAGTTTTTGGTTCCCATTTTTGTACTCCATTATGAGAAATTTTTCTGATTCATCACAAATTGGACCCTCTATTGAATTTGTAAATACGTATGAGTCTTTCAGTGGTATTTTTCAGATTACCTTATTTAAATATCTGCATATAAAAATATAATATTTAGTTGTGGGGTTAAACTTAGAGAATAGTTCTTTAGTTGTCATTTTGTGTATATCTATACTTTTCGTGATTTGGCTCCATTTTTTTCCCTAGATAGTTTAACACATAAGCATTGTATATCAAAATAATGTAACTTGGATAACAAGCAGCAGTAAATATACAAAATAAATTCTTAGTTGCCAATTTTCATATGTATTTTCTGAGTATCTTTTTTAGACGAAATGAGTTCATGGTAGATGATTTACATAATTTCATGCTGAATTTAAAAGATTGTTAAGATGCATACTTAAAGGTAAACATAAAACTCTAAACCTCTGTATTTGAATTTCTGAAATGTAACATAGTATCTTATACTAGTTCATGGGGCCTGGATAATTATTACAGCTTACATTTATTGATCTCTTTTTATATCCCACCATTGTTCTACCTATTTATTGGAAGTATTAATAGTTTATTACTTTTTCTAAAATTTAAATTTGTTGAGAGGAAATTCATATAACATAAATTTAGCCTTCTAAAGGGAACAGTTCATACACTTTGCTATTAATACATTCATAATAATACTGTGAAAAACCACATTTATCTAGTTCCTACATATTTCTGGTACTCCAAAATAACGCTCAGTCACTATTAAGCATTTTATACTCATTTCCTTCTCCCTCCAGATCCTGGCAACTACCACCAGTCTACCATCTGTCTCTATGGATTTACCTGTTTTGGATATTTTATCTAAATGGAATCATGTGACAGGTGGCCATTTGTGTATTTTGAGGTTCATTTATGTTGTAGCATGTAGCAGTACTTCATTCCATTTTTATTGTTGTGTTCTAAATACTTTATGTGCACCAACTTACTCAGATTTCACAATAACCCTATGATGCAGGTGTTAATACTGCATTTTATTATGTATAGTTTACAAATAAAAGTAAGACATAGAGAAATTAAATAACTAGTAATTAGATGAACCAGGATTAGAACCCAGATAGTGGACTCCAGATTGATGTCTTAACGTAGATATAAGGTAATATTTTTTTCATCCTCACATAAAGTAGATTCTAAGGATATACTGAATCAAATTGAAAAGGGAATTTTATGACATTGCAACAACTAGAAAAATTTAGGTTGAAAAGCTGAAGCAGGGACTATCGAAGAGTTTAGAGGCGATGAATAAAATGTAAATATGTAATAGTAATTATCAATTGTAGGCATCATCTTTCTGACATTTTTGGAACTAAATACCATCCAAAGTTATTAATGTGCTGCTTCTTTTTCTTCTTCTTCTTCTTCTTTTTTTTTTTTTAAGAAATAGCAAAGTATACTAGTTTCTGCTTGGAGCCTCTGAAATACTCTACAACAATTATATATCTTTTCTTCATGTAAAAATTAAGCCCAAATAACAAGTTCTTCAAGAGTGCCACTACCTCCACCAGATAGTATTAGTAATAACTTAATGATCAGATATGCAAGAATTTGGCAGTTTCCCAGAATTAATATTTTTGCTAACTGACTTTCTACTTCTTCCTTTGAGGAAAGTTAAGTCATCTTAAATTTAAAACTATATGGTTTGGCTAATAGGAAAGCATTTTTTGATTTCCAAAACAATTGCTTTGAAACCTTTGGGGAAATAATTCAGGGTTTCTTTACTCTTAGCAGAACATTAAGTAGGGGGAAAAAAAAACAAAACTCAAACCTCTTTCTTTTTAAAATTTTCTAGACAGAGCCTGCGTAAGAGATTATGTTGTTAAAGTAATTAGCTTGATGACACATAGATGATAAATTTTTTGTAAAACCAATTTTTGAGTTATAATTTCATTGTAGTGTCAAATATATGATACCATAGAAAATGTCTTTCCCAAAGCAGTTAAAAATTGATATCCAAAAATCTCCACATTGATCTCATAGCATTTCATCAGCGAGTTGTTAAGCATTTTGTTTTCACATAACGTAAAAGATTTTTTTGTGCTTTGTATATGTAGAAGTAACTATATTGCTACTTTCTTCTTTGTATGAATTGTTTGTTGAATTTATGGCATTTTCATTTATATGTAGCTATAATTAACTTTTTCTTTGCTTTGCTAGTGAGAAATATTTTTTGTTTTTCCCCTCAGGTGGATTTAGATAATAGTTGTAGGTACAGAGTCTCCATATAAAGAGGCTTCTTCCTTTTTTAGTTTCCACAGCCAGCGTTAAAGCCCTTCTATCCTTCTATTTATACAAGCTGTCCTTAATTTAATGGGTAATGTTGGAAGTCAGGCCACTGACAGAAATATTATCAGAGAAGGTTCTTATCTAAGAAAACTTTATTATATATTCTCTAATTTCATTTTGTCTTATCAATAATATCTTCCAAGCATGTTCTTTAATATTGACTTTTCCTTTCACATTTAAGTGTTGATTAGCTTAAGATTTAGTGACCTTTAAGTTCCAAAATCTTAAAGATTTTGAATTAAATCCAATGATTTTTCTTTGTGTTTAGATTGTTGCATCTTATAATGAGTACTCGAGTACTTTCATCCTTTTTTGTTTGTTTTGAATACAGTGGTGTGAAGACTAATTTTCAAGTATTTGGTAACATAAAGCCCTTGAAAAGGGTTGAAAAGTTATCTGTAAAGTGCAGTTATCTGCTAGAGGTACTGGTAGAGAAGGTTACGGTTGAAGGATGTTGAGAGCTAGAACCTTCTGAACATTTCTCCATTTTTATCAATTGTTATTCTCTGTAAAAGCCTTCTTAAATCTTTACTGTCTTTGAATACCTTTAAAGAGTTAGTCCATAAATAGAACAGTACAGAAGAAAGAGGTAAATGAAGTGAAGGGAGGAATAGATTTGTTTGATACATATGTTGGAGGGGGTGATGCTGTGTTACCTTCAGTTGTGTAATGTGTTGCATGATTATTTTGGACACCCTATAGTCCCTCACTTATTCGTTGATTTTTGTTGGGGCTGGGGAGCATACTTCATTGACTATCTGCAGGAAACAGTCTAAGAGAATGTTCTTTTCTTTAATATTTCCAATTTCGAAAAACTGCTGCTTATTAGTCAAATATGTATTTCAGTTGAATTTACATCCCCTGCCTTGTCTTCCTATACTTTAGCCTACCAAACAGACACCTGTGGAAGTCTGTTTAAGGGCATTTTGTAGGCTTAGCCGTATAATCAGTTAGAGTTAGGGGAGTCTTGCTTAGGTCATAGAACCTTAGGGTAATTTATAACTATGTTCCTATATCTTGGTTGTAGCAGAGGAGTTAAACTTCCAACATGTCTGACAAGGCAATTCAAAATTAACAAATCTAAGCCAATGGGTTTATTGTGCATTTATGAGAGAGGTGGAGAATGGAAGACAGAGAATTTTTTCTTTTTTATTAAATCATAGCTGTGTACATTAATGCAATCATGGGGTACAATGTGCAGGTTTTATATGCAATTTGAAATATTTTCATCTAACTGGTTAACATAGCCTTCATGGCAAGACAAAGAATTTTTTAAAAATTTAGTATTTCTAACATTTGAAGAGTTAAATTTAGTTACCTTATTCATTGCTTAAGAGATAAATAAGCCATTAGTATTCTAGGATTTTTTTTTTCCAGTTAATTTTTTTGTTAATAAGCTCTTTGATGTAGAATAAGATGTAAAATACTATATACCTCCTGGAATAAATAAAAAATCCAAATCTTTTGCTTTCAGATCTGTTTATGTGAATCATAAGAAAAGATTGGTTTGGCATGTGTAATCAAGTAGCAGAAACAATTTGAAAGCTGGACACAATTGAAATCTAATTGGAAATAAATGGAAAACATTTATTTCAAATTTCTAAATGAGGTTTTAATTAAAGTAAAATTGGCTCATCTTTTTTTGACATGTATCTGAGAAGGAAATTTGAAACACACTTCAGTTGATGGTTGGCTTTTTCTGACTTTGATTAATCACTCTCCAAGTAAGCAGTAGATTAGTACAGTAATTTTATAATTACACATAAGTGAGTTTATTTGAAACTGTAACTAACATAACTGTAAAGAAGTTTTATATTAGTCAACGTTATATAATGCTGTGTATTTTTCTTTTATGATTCAAATTCTTATAAGTACTTATCTGAAAGAAGATTTTAATTCTATTATTTTTACAAATATATCTTAATGGTAGAAATTTAAACTAGAAATAGTAGTTTCAAAGACATTTGTCTATTAATCCTGAACACTTTTACCTTTTATTTTTTGAAAATTAGCTGATGAAATCCTTATTGTGGTTAACTATTAGAAATAATCCAACTAATGGACTTGACTGTAAGTTATGATTCCACGCTAATGAACCAACTTGTTTCCCTAGAGTATTGCTAAAAATGGAAGTCTGAACTGTCTGAAAAATTTGAAATGACAATGGAATTTGATTATATACGATCAAAATAAAAGGACTCATCAGTGTAAGATTAAAGGCCCCGACAAGTTTAATAAATTTTGGGTGTCAAAACTGATGCAAGAGAAAATATTTCTGTTTAAGTTAATAATACTGAAGATTGTACATGTCATCTTACTGATCTTTCTAGATTCCTCACTGGGAACAAAGTATTTAATCTCTTTTGAAAGATTCCTTTTTTTTTTTAGTCTCAAGCTGTTAACCCTGGGTAGAGTACTGTGGGATCATAGCTCACAGCAACCTCTAACTTGGGCTCAAGCGATCCTCTTGCCTCAGTTTTTCTACTTTTAGTAGAGATAGTAGAGACACAGTCTTGCTTTTTGATCAGGTTGGTCTTGAACTTGTGAGCTGAATGATTCTTATGTAGTGTAATCAGGAATGTGAGCCTATATACTATGTCACGTATTTAAAAATTTCTTACAAGTTAATTTCTTAGGTTAAAACTTTTAACAAATTTATGTTTTGTCCCTATTTATATCAAATAATTAAGATAGTGTCTAATACTGCAATGTATGTATTTTTAGACATTGATTAACTTTTATATATTAAAAGGCACTTGTTTCATCTGTTTTTAAGAGTAAAAAAGTGCTATTTAATGGTAGAAGCCAAGTATTTATATTCTTTTCAGTAAGAATGTCAAAATAAGAAACAAAAGTTATTGGATTTTTTAACATTAAAAATTACACTTTTGTTAGGATTATGAGGAAAAGTTAAAATATTTATAGTACTGATTGCATAACTTTTTCCTTTTATGTTGTGATTTTTAAATTTCTTTTGTACTTAATTTTTGATTTTTAAAACTATATAGGATCAAAATAAGATAGCATCATTATGAAAAGACTGTTGAAGCCAATACTTGTTTTCTTTTCTTATTTTGACTTGCTTCTTATTATATATTCATTCCATTTTTTAAATGATGCTGCATATTTAATGAAAGAGTTTTTTTTTTAAAGGAAGTGTTGCCAATCAGTCTAAATTTGTTACAGTTAAAATTTGATGGTCTACAGACAATTTATAATCCTCTTCTTGTTATAAAATATTGTCAAATTTATAGTAGTATCAGTTAGAAAGTTTATGGAAACATTGTTTAAGGTGGTTTAAAATAGAACTAAATCTTTAATTTGAATTTGATGGCACCTGTTTTCATTTTGTTCCCCCGGCAACACCACCAAAATTGCCCATAGACCACCCTGGTTTTTGAGAAGAATGAAATCATTCTGGTTTTTTAAAATTTCATCCTTTTACTGACTAAATATTTAAACAGTTATAAAACATCTGTCAGAGTTTGTGAGCTCATTTTGGAATAAAAGAGTTCAGACACATAATTGGAAGTTTTACATAAAAATCTATGAGTACTTTTAGTTTGCCATTCTTAGTTATGCTAAAGATTTTTTTATTAGAGTTTAATTTAGAAATTAAAAAAGTAACTGACAGCAACAAGAGAAAAAAATATCTGGACTTAGGAAGTTTTCTTGGAAAGCTCTGCTTTCTTTCATTCATTTACTGACCACTGATATAACAAAAAAATATATAGGGTAAGAGCCTTTTTTCTGGAAGGTTTTGAGCAATGAAGGTGTCTGAATTCAGGCTTACACTGTTGAGATTCCCATGAGAGAGGTAAAGCTGACATAAGTGTTACCTTTTTCAGTAGGGTCTGCACACTACTCCCTTCCAGTGATGTGTGTATTTGGTAATTCATGAAATCCCATTATTCTATCCGTCTTAGTTGGGGGTAATTGAGACTTACATATAGCAAAACAGGGGCTGAAATATTATTAATTTTACTCATCGAGAGAGGAGAATGAACTATTTTATAAAAGACAAGCTGAACCAAATATGTTACACTAACATGTATTCTTTTGACAATTTCCTTCATCCAATGGGATTTATTCCTGTTTTCTCCAAAAGAAAATTCATATGGGAAAATTTTGATTTACTTTAAAAGAATTAGGTGTATAGGTTAGCAAATATCCTGACATGGAAATATTTATAGACTGAATCCTAAGTCTGATTTGATTAGGAAGAGTTTTATATACAATCAATAGAAAAACACTAAATATTTGGCATCTATTGTATCTGATATTCTGCTGTTCTTTTTACATTAAAGATTCTTTTTGAGTATTTTTTTATTTTTTCAAATTAATATGAGGATATGATTTTTAGGTTACATTGTTCTCACTTTCAGGGTAAAAATTTTAAGACTTTTTTTTAATAGCAGACAAATCATTTTTCTGATTATTCTATTTGAGAAACTTATGACTAAATAATTCTCTTTCCTAAGTTTTTTAAAATATTACTTTAATTCTTTATGTATTATATCACTAGACTGATCTAGAAAATTTTGTCCTTGGATGAACCAGAATATCTCAGTATAATTTTTTCAACATTTATCAAAGCTGTTGTCTTAGGGTGAAGCTATCATTCTGATTTAATAGAATGTTATGAAGGAGTAAATTTTCTTCCTAGGTAAACTGGTAATAGCAGAAATTTACTATGGTATACATTTCACTGGATCGGACTCGAAGAACTTACATTGAAATTCCCTTAAAAATCAATTGCTTATATAATCATCTACTTCAGTGGAATAAAATTTTATTGAGTAGCATTTTAAAATTTTGGTAGCATTGTAAAATTTTGGCTTCTGATTCATTGGGTTGATAATGTACTGAAATGTAAAGAACTAGATTTTGAAGTCAGATCTCTAGTTCTAGCATTCTGTCTTAGTACTGTTTCTGTGACATAAGCAAGTAATTTAATAATCTATAAAATAAGAAGTGATACTACCTCTCAAGGTTCTTGCGAGAGTTAAATGAGAAAGTAGGTAAAGGTACCTTGCATAGAGTTTGAAAGTTAAAAGTTAGTGCACCCTTATCTTTACACCCTTTATTCTTTTCATGAATTTGCCTTCTTAGTAGCAAGGGTCCCAGCCGAAAAGTGGGGTAGATGTAATTATAAGAATGTTTTGTCCTAGTGGAATTTAAGGTAGGACTTGGGATCTGTGTTTCTAAGGCTATTTTTAGTTAATATTATACCTAGACTTTTCTAAGAGAAATTCCCAAAGCCAGAGATTAATTAATCTCTTTCTTCTCTTAATCGTTTATGCCTCAGTTGAAGTTGTTACTCCATTTTATCCTCAATTAATTTGAAAAGCATTTCTTATGCAGAATACTATGAAGTATCATCGAAGGGAACAACTTAAAAGATATCATCATTTACTCAAACTAAATAAAAATTGGTTTAAAAGGAAGGAATTAAGACCTGGTTCTGAAAAGACCAGGGCAATTTCCTTAAAACATGGTATGTATATTATTTGAATTTTTACTTATAGTAACAATATTATTAACTTATATTTATGAAATATTTTCAAGGTTAGGCTATTCTACATAAATCAAAAAATTTCTCATAATCCTATGAGATCTTATTATAACCCTATGATTGTCATCGGACAGATGAAATAATGGAGATCTAGATTGGGGAAGCATCTGATCAGTCTTATTGCTAAGACTGCAGTCAAGTGCTGATCCCATTTTTTTGGTGGTATCATTTGTTGTAACTTTCATAGGACTTTAGTTTTAAAATGATCTAAGTGAATCTCAGCAGAATACAAGTGAAATCTTTGTTCAGTTAAATGAGAATCCGTAGAAAGAAGGGATAGGTTTGGTGTAGATAGCATTCATCAATAAATGTAGATTGGCCTGAGTTGTGTGCTCTCTTTTTCTTTTAAAGAACATCTGTGGGTTCTTTGTTGGGGATGTTTTGGGATTTGAACATTTCATAATAATCATAGTAATATTAAAACTAAACATAATGTTAAGTTTTTACTATGTATGAGGCACTATTCTAAGCATGATTCATGAATTCTAGTCCTCTTAACAATCCTTTGAGGATGTCACTGCTGTGTATGAAGAAAATAGAATCTAAAGGAGAAAGTAGTTCAGACTATGGACTTTTTTTCCTACTTTAGAAAAACAACCTGAGCACACTGAATATTTTTAGGGCAGCTGGAAATGAGATTTCAAAGGGTTTTTAACACATTTACAAACGCATTGGTGTAACATTATTTAAGCTTTGATGTTAAAAAATTCTCAAGGTTGGGCAGCACCTGCGGCTCAGTGGGTAGGGAGCCAGCCCCATATACTGAGGGTGGTGGGTTCAAACCTGGCCCTGGCCAAACTGCAACAACAAAATAGCTGGGTGTTGTGACAGATGCCTGTAGTCCCAGCTACTTGGGAGGCTGAGGCAAGAGAATTGCCTAAGACCAGGATTTGGAGGTTGCTGTGAACTGTGTGATGCCACGGCACTTTACTG
>CAUYON010156600.1:0-54706 GCA_963573935.1 Arctocebus calabarensis
AGTGATCAAGGAAATGCCATGAAGGATATCTGTAACAGTATGATCAAAATATTTCTGAATGTATATGAATCGTGCCCTGTGATTGCACCAATGTACATAATTATGATTCAATAAAATTATTAAAAAAAAAGAAAAAAAAAAGAATGTGAGATGAAGCCTATGTTAACTAGTTTAATGAAAGTATTTCAAATTGTGTATAAAACCAGCACATTGTACCCCATAAATGCATTAATATACACAGCTATGATTTAATAAAAAAAAAAAATCTTATGTTACCCTATTTAAAATTGATTTGGTTAATTTCAAGCAATGGAATTGTTCTGCAGTGACGAGATGAGATTGAAAACTGCCTAACTAACTATTATATCCAAAGAGCTCAGGTTATCTCTCTAGCCCATATCTCAACTCTAAGAAATTAAGAAAGATATGTGTCTGGAAATGCACTTACCTTGGACAACCATCTACCTTTCCCTAGAGAGATTTGCATATTTCCCCTGCTAAATTCTCCAAAGATGTAATCTTGAGCTTGATTTTAAATTTTCTAATAGGGTAGTGATCCAAAGGGAGCCTCGGACCAATTAAACAAACAGGACCAAGTCCTTTGGGTATCAGTCCCTTTAAAATATAATTCTTAGATGAGAAGGCCAGCTGTGAGGAAGGTTAGCAATGCCATTCAAGGCTCAGCAGCCTTTCATTTAGAACAGCAGTTCTCAACCTGTGGGTGGTGACCACTTTGGGGGTCGAATGACCCTTTCACAGGGGTTGCCTAATATCAGATATTTACATTATGATTCATAACAGTACCAAAATTATAGTTATGAAGTAGCAATGAAAATAATTATAAGGTTGGGGGTCACCACAACACGAGGAACTGTATTAAAGGGTCATGGCATTAGGAAGGTTGAGAGCAACCGATTTAGAAGGTCCTTTGGGAAAGGGTGAGGAGCAGTCCTATCTAAGGTAGAGCCTATAGCAGAGGGAGAAACTGACTCAGTGGTCTCAGCCTCACAATAGTAAAACTTTTCTAGCAAGAAGGACCATGTTTGAACTTGGCAGACTAAGTAAATTCTCAGCATGGTTCAGGCATAGAAAGTCAATCTAGCTTTCACTGGTTGATTAATAATACCCCATGGGGCTCCTCCAAGTTACAGCTGAGGAATGGATCTGGAGATAGTGAAACTCCTGAGATGCATGTGGACATGGGGACCACAGGGCAAATGGGGCTTGATTGCAGCATGGATCTGGGAAGGCAGGCATTGCACTATTTTTTTCTAAGCTCACCCTCTAATGGTGGGCAGGACACCCCTATGCTCTTTATTTTCTATGATGATTACAATTTTTTTTTTTTTTGCAGTTTCTGACTGGGGCTAGGTTTGAACCCATCACCTGAAGCATATGGGGCCGTAGCCCTACTCCTTTGAGCCACAGGCGCCTCCCTGATAATTATGAAATTTAAGTAAAATTTATTTATTCAAGCTGAATTTTTATTTTCTTTTTAAACCTGATGAGTTTGATGACTTTTTTTTAAAAAACTGGGAAAGTTTTGATTGTTTTCTATTAGCATATAATTATTTTCCAGAAATAAAGTGCTGTTAAAATCAGTAAATACATTTGGTAAACACCAAGGATGCTCAAATTCTGCTCAAGATAGGTCAGAGGCCCTATTAATAGACTAGAGCACAATAGTACAGAAACTTTAGTCACCATGTCTCCACTTGTCAGCAAATATCTTTGCAGATTTATTATGTACTGAGCACATTATAGGGGTAGATGGTACAGAAGCAGACACAGCATGACCTTTGCTTTGCTGTCTAGTGAGGGAGGCAGACAAAGTCATTGTGAGTAGGTGGTTTTGTTTTGTTCTGTTTTATTGTGAAAAGGACACTTAACATGAGATCTAGCTCCTTAACAAATTTCTAAGTGTGCAACACATTATTATTGACTCGAGGGACAATGTTGTACACCAGATATCTAGAGCTTATTTAACTGCTTAACTGAAACTTAATGCCTATTGATTACTAAGTCTCCACCATTCTATTGTATCTTTATGTGAATTGACTATTTTAAATATCTCGTATAAATGGATTCATGTAGTTATTTGTCTTTCTGTAATTGGCTTATTTCACTTAGCATAATATTGTCTAGGTTCACCCATATTGTCACATATTACAGAATTTCCTTTTTTGTTAAGGTTAGATATCATTCCATTGTGTATACACCTTATTTTTTAATTATTCATTTGTTGATGATCAGTTAGCTGTTTTTCCCTTCTTGACTATTGCGGTAAACATAGCAGGGTTTATATCTCCTTAGGATTCTGATTTCACTGCTCTTGGTTAAATACCCAGAGGCAGGATTGACAGCTCACACAGTGTTATAAGAGAGGTTCTTCACAGTGTCCAGCACTAACAGGAAGAAGTGAAAAGTAAGGGGCTCAGTTAAAGTACAAGGGATTGCTGGGTCAGATGACAAATCCAAAAACATGTAGCAGGAGGGGTTTGGGGAAGCTGACAAGGAGTGATTGGGAGCAGAGATAATATGGTTCGAGACACCTGGTAATTGACACCATGGCAAGTTGTATGAAACTAAAGTGGTCCAAAAACTGGAGTAAAAGATGCATGTAGAGGCCAAAATAAAACCAGAGATGTAGGATGGGAAATTTTTCTATATATAAATCCCCCAAATCCTGTGGAGAATTCTTGGAGAATTCCCAAGAGGAAGTGGATGAGAAGTTACTGGTTTCTTTCATGATAATAAAACCATTTAAATGGTTTGTCTAGATTTCTAAACCATGTTTTCTGCCCATGAGAACATTTCATAAATTTGATGTTCTTTTTTATATTATCAATAAAAATCTAGTAGACAAAAAAGGCAAAAGCCAAGTCAAATCACATACAGATCTCAGAGACTATAAAATTATTATTTTTGCCTTATTTTTTTATTGACATCATAGATGAAACAATTATGGCATTTTTTATAACACTCTAAATGCTATGATCCAGACAATATTATGGATATTGCATAAGAAAATGACATTTGTTTTGACTCATTTTAAATTTGGAGACTTAAAATTAAGGAAATGATGAGGTCGAAGTTTTTATATCAAGAATTAAAGAAGTGTCAATATCTTCAGGACTTCTTGTTCTGTTCCAACTTCACTAGTTTGTGCAACCTATAAATTGTCATTCTCAAGAAACTAGAATTGAATAATATGTGGTATATTCTTGGCAATTCTCCTCCCTCATCCACTGTTTGTTTTCTTGAATTATCCACTCCACTTTATTTAACTCCTAAATCTCCTCATGTTTCGAAAATGCAAAAAGTATGGACTAAGTTAAGCAGTGTTTCATATTATATTATTTATTGAATTAGACACTCATATCACACCCTTGAAGAGCAGTTAATAAGATTATCCCACTGGGTGTGATGGCTCATGCCTGTAATCCTAGCCCTTTGGGAGGCTGAGGCAGGAGAGTCATTTGAGCTCAGGGGTTCAAGACCAGTCTAAGCAAGAGCAAGACCCCATCTCTACTAAAAATAGAAAAACTAGCCAGGCATTATGGCCTGGTGCCTGTAGTCCCAGCTACTTGGGAGATTGAGGCTGGTGGATCTCTTGAGCTAAAGAGTTTGAAGTTCTTATGAGCTATGATGCTGTGGCCCTCTATCCAAGGTAACAGAATGAGAATCTGTCTCAAAAAATAAAAATAAAAATCCTGTTATCCCATTTTCTTTCATTCTTTCTAATAATAATACAATGCTGTGGTTTTAATTCCTACAGTACTTCTACTTTAAAGAACAGAAGCACATTAGAGGCTCTGCCCCTCTGAATCATAGATCCCTAAAATAGAAGGGATGGAGAGAAGGATTTGTATAAAAAAATGGACACCCTTGCTCATCATTGGTGAAACTGGGACTAAATCCACTCTGGGATTACAAGCATGAAAGGAGAAAGGCAGAGGAAGGACAGGAAGAAGACATGGGGTGTGAATAAAAAAGATGACATTTCAAATCTAATTCAGCCATTTACTGATTGATAGATTTATGTTAAGGTAAAGATTATAAGTCTCTTTCTAGCACTACACAATTACTTGCAAGTGTTAGTAATTATTTGTACATGCATATACTCTGACATACAGTAGTGGTTGCTAAGAAATAACTACTCCATAAGCTGCACTCAAGATTGCAACCCAGGAACATGAGGCAAGAAAATTGTCATGAGCTTCTTGTATATGGAAAATGGAGTCAATTGAATGATAGTAATGAAATGAAGCAGTGCTTAGTGGATTAAGCCTATGAGGTGCTAATCTAGGCTCAGTGAATATAACACAAATCTAAACAGGACAAGCAGAACCAAGGGAACTTTGAGATGCATAGGATTGTTTGGGGCTATACTGAATGGTCTTGTATGGCTATATATTTTTTGATACTTAAGTCAACTTTTAAAAATTGCTTTGTTTCCTCTGGACCAACTAGTGACCATTTCTTCTTGCTGATCCATTTGTTCCTCCTGTCATCATACTGACTCATGGTAGAGGCACAGTAAGGAATCATTTGATTTTCAGCAATCTCTTTCTTTATAGCAGATTAATCCCTAATTACACGTACTCTGATATGCAACAAAAGTATTTGAAACAAAGTAAAATTACTAAGATTAAACCATAAAACCCAATAGTGTTCATAAAAGAATTTATTTTTAATTTTTTTTTTTTAAAGATGCTGAGTGCCCTGTGGGTAGCTGGGGAAATCTTTCATGAGTCCATAAGCATTTGTATGGTGTCTAGAACATGCATTTTGATATGTTTTTCCCTCCAAATTTATTGTTTTCTTTAAGGAATTGATTTCCTATTTGAGTATAATATAGGGATTGCTACATATAGCTTTTAAAACTGCAAGGGGAACTGTCAAGATTCAAGATTCCCCGCTTACTATTCAAATTATCAGCTCAGATAACACCATTGGTTAAAGAGTGAGAGTACCAGTGAAATATGGAGAATCCATAGAATTTTAGAGGAATCACTGAGCTCATGCATTTGAACCGCAAAAGAGAAAGCTGGGATTCATATGAATAATTAAATGATTCTGTGACCAATACTGTTGAGATACGGCTCCACTGCAAGAGATGGAGGCTGGCCCAGGGCAGGTGGAAGGGAGCTGTTCCAGCTATTGCTCTCAATTATATAGGTGTTGGGTAGCTTTTTCACATAATCTAGAGACCAGAGAAGTGCCTACAGATGCCCTTGTGGTACTTAATATATCTAAAAGTGTTTTTCAATCATAGGATTTCTTAACACTGTAGAAACACTAGGAGAGACAGGTTTAAAGTCTTTGTGTAATTATTAGTACAGTTCATAATATACATACAACCCTCAGCAATATAGCCAGGTAATAACCAGCCTATAGATCTTAAAAATTCTTAATTTCAATCCACCAAGACACTGGGAAATTCCTGTGCCCTCCCTTTCTTTTAGTTAGTGTTCGGGCAAGGAGGGGCAGGCCCTGAAAAAATATCTGGACACTGTTGAGATCACTCTGGTATCCAGATCTAATGTTAATCATTATCCATGGTTTAAAACTAATATATTGGCTTGGCTCCTGTAGCACAGTGGTTATAGCACCAGCCACCTACACCAAGGCTGGCTGTTTCGAACTGGGTCTGGGATAGCTAAACGTCAATGACAACTGCAACTAAAATAACAAAAACAAAAATAGCCGGGAGTTGTGGTGGGCACCTATAGTCCCAGCTACTTGGGAGGCTGAGGCAAAAAAGTCACTTAAACCCAAGAGTTTGAGGTTGCTGTGAGCTGTGACATTACAGTATTCTACCGAGGGTGACATAATGAAACTCTGTCTCAAAAATAAATAAATAAATAAATAAAACTAATATATTTTATTTGTTCAGAGTATCCATATCTTAAACTCTTCAATCTGTTGGAATGATGGTGTTACTTTCCACTTGATGCCTTTTATTTTCCTATGCTGTCACTTTAATGGAAGGAGTTTCCCAAATATGTAAGCTTTATATAGGACAAGTTTAATGTTAAATGTATAATGCAATGATTATTTTAACATTTATTGAGAAACGATTTATATTGAATATGTGGAACATATTGGATTTGCAGAAGGTAGAATTTGCTCGTGACATTTTAAGTAATAATGCAAAGACAGATAGGGTTGATTGTGTTTCTTTAATTCAAAATGTGACCATTATATTTCTGTGGTAGTCTGTCTATCTAATACTTTATTACATTTAAAAAATTTTTACAAATTTGTCTCCCACACCATAGGGTATTTCTTTTGTATTTCATTTGCCTTTGTAGGTTTACCATTTAGCATCAAAACTAGTATATACAATATGTTTAATAAATATAAATAAATGTCAGTAAGAGAAATAATGGGTCAATAGATTGAACAAACCTGATCTGGGCTTTTAAAAATGTTGGGGAGTTTAGTGTGACGAAGATGAAATGACATGCTAAATTGAACATGTGTAAAGGTGTATTAGGGTAGATTTGAGGACCAGCATCAATACATTTTTAAATGTTTCATAGGTTGCTTTTAAACTATATTCAAAAGACTCTTTTTCTACCCTGAGGATAGCTTGAGGTTTTCCTCTGTAAGTCTACCATCAAGGTTGCCATTAAGTCATTGAGTCTGTGGCCTACATTTATGATTACAATATATGATCAAGGATTATAAACACCAGGAAAACTGTATTATCACACTTTCTAATTATCATGTTAAGAGAAATGACACCAGACAAACTTTTCATCTCTTACTAGGAAGAAGGAACCTGATGGAACATGGGTGTTCACTTTGATGTTGGATTTGTATATGAAAGTACCAAAGATTGCATTATTTTCAAACACAACATCCAATGTTGGTTTCATCCAGGCAGTCAGTTTTCCCTTTTGCCACTGTACTTTTCTTTGAAGTGGCATAGTTCAGAGTTTGTTATTAGGGTCTATTTATTGCTGGGTGAGCTATGAATTTCAAAAAGGAAAAAGAAAAATCAGAAGACCTGAAAGCTAATGGCAGGTATTATAACTTGATCTTGAAAATGGATAAGGTGGCAGCAGACTCAGACACTATAAAAAAACCCAGGTAGGGCGGCTCCTGTGGCTCAGCGAGTAGGGCGCCGGCCCCATATACCGAAGCTGGCGGGTTCAAGCCCAGCCTTGGCCGAACTGCAAAACAAAAAAAAAATAGCCGGGCACTGTGGCGGGCGCCTGTAGTCCCAGCTACTCGGGAGGCTGAGGCAAGAGAATCGCTTAAGCCCAAGAGCTGGAGGTTCCTGTGAGCAGTGTGACGCCACGGCACTCTACCCAGGGTGATAAAGTGAGACTCTGTCTCTACAAAAAAAAAAAAAGACCCAGGTAAATCAGCAGCTCCTAAAATGTAGTCCTCACACCAATAGTATTGGCAGCCCTTTGGGAAATGCAAATTCTCAGGCTGCATGTCAGGCCTACTGCGTCAGAAACTCTGGGAGTGCAGTGTCAGCAGTCTTTGTTTTTTCTTTTAATTTATAAAGAAAAGAGGCTCATTTTATTAAACTGAAACTAGTCTATCAGCATTCTTGTGCGCATATAGAAGGCAATCTGTGTTTTAACAGGACTTGGAGGTGGTTTTGATGTTTGATGAAGTTTGAGAAACACTGACCTAAAATAATGCACAAAATAGATCTCATGCATCCTTTTTACTTCCTAATCTTATTGGCTCAAAGTCTGACATGATTTCCTTTATTGCTATTCCATTCCATCTGTATGCTCACTTTTCTGAACAATTTGTCAATTAAGTGAGTTCTGGGTTATGCTGCTCTCTAATTTCTTTACTTATATTAAATGTGCCCCCCCCCAAGTCTTTAAGTCTTCACAAGTTAGTGCATCTCATATATCTGTGTTTTCTTGCCTACAGAAATAGGACAGGAAAAAAAATAAACTCTCAACCACTTGTTGACTAACTGATAATGCTAAACAGCATAAATGATTTAAAAAGGTAACACTATGGTTAAAATGTCCTTTTATTCTCTCTTGTATCAATAGTAAAGAAGTCTTATTATGTCTCACTACTCAAGAATACAGTCATAAAGATAAAAAAAAAATAAAGGAAACTTAGTAGGACAAATGTCCACATCAGATAATTCTCTAGGGTTGAGACCTTACATAATTCATCTGTGTATTTACATTACATGGCATGGAGCATAAGAGAAAAATGTGCTCATGTTCAAGATTTAAGCCTGAAAGGCTGATGGGAAAAAATAATACAGGCTCAAGCAGTTGCTCATGCCTGTAATCTTAGCACTTTGAAAGGCTGAGGCAAGAGGATTTCTGAAGGCCAGGAGTTCAAGACTTGTCTAGGTGACAGAGTCCCTGTCTTGAATGAATGAATGAATGAATGAATAAATAAATAAATAAATAAATAAAGTGCTACAACTCTTGCATTGTTACCCCAAAGTTTTGTATTTTAATTCAGATCTTGTGCTGTAATGGTTAGGAGACTTTGTAGTCAACAAATTTGTACTTAAATCAAATACTAAAGCCTTATCAAAAAGATTTTAAATTTCTTTGTAACTCAATTTCCTCATATTAAAAGGAAATATTAATACTTAGCTCATAGAATAATTTTAACAGGGCATCTAAAGCTTTTAATCCAATCACTGATATTTTACTTTATTTTATTTACTTCTCTGGGTATACTAATCATTGCATATCCAATCTATATTTATATCTAGCTATCTAACTATATATGTGTGTATATATATATATATTCTGGGTTATGCTGGTCTCTAATATGTATATGTATACACACACACACACAAACATACAGAGAGAGATAGATATTTATTTTCAAATTTGCAACACAAGCTGGTGGGCTAGAGACCCTAAAGAGTTAATAATGCATCTTAAGCCCAGAAGAAGTCTAGAGGCTAAATTCCTTCCTCCTCCAAAGCCTCTCATTCTTTTTTCTGTTAACATATCCCACTAAAGCTCACCTTCATTATTGAAGGCAGTTTGCTTTACTCAGATTCTAATTGCAGTGGAACCTGTGTAAGTTGACCACTAAATGACCTGTAGCAAACTGGTCAACTTATGGAGGTGGTCAAGGAACTAGGCCTATTATACTCGTATATACATGTGGTACATGTACAATCTATGAAAATGAGGTCTACTTAAGGAGGTGATCAGTGTAGACAGATGGTCAACTATGGAGGTTCTACTGTATTTAAGTAGTAATAACATTCTAGAAAATACCTTTACAGCAACATGTAGACTAGTGTTTGAATAAACATCTGGACACCATAGCCTAGACAAGTTGACATGTAAACTTAACCATCATACTAAGAGAATCATTAATCTGTAGAAGGTCTCTTGGTATTATTTTATGCCATTAAAATTACCATACTTAATTGAATTACCAAGAACATTATCACATTATTATCACAACTGTAATAAAATCAAATAATTTAACAGAGATGCTTCAGAGGTTGAAATTCTCTGATATTTTACTTTATTTTATTTACTTCTCTGGGTATCCATATAAGGAATCCATCATAAAAATGTTTCAACAAGCAATAACAAATTCTCTTGAAATAAATGAAAAGTTAGAAAAATATGAGCAAAGTTATAAAAAAGGATCCACATAGTAACATTAGAGGTGAAAAATAAAATGACTGAAATAACCTTACAGGATGGCCTCAGCCATAGAGTAGATGAGAAAGTGGGTACAATCAGTGAACTTGAGGACAGATTAACAGAATTTACCCAAATTGATCGATAGAGAGAAAATAATCTGGGAAATAAGCAACAAAATATTGAGAAATTATAAGACAAAAGTAAAAGGGCTAACATTTGTATCATCAAAGTGACAGAAGGAAAAGAGAAAGTGAGACTAAAAAGAGATTTAAAGGAAAACAATGTCTGAAAACTTCACAACTTTTCAAAGGACACAAACATAGATTAAAGAGGCTGAGTGAACAACAAATGGGATACATCCAAAGAAATCCCTGCCAAGGCACATCATAATTAAAATCTCTGAAAATTAAAGAAAAAAAAAATCCTGAAAGCAGACAGAAAACCATAACACATTATTTATAGAGAAACAAGAATTCTAATAACAGGGTATTTTTCATCCGATGTCATGGAGGCAAGATGGAGTGATATGTTTTTCAAGGATTAAAATAAGTGTTCTATTAGCTCTAAATTCTATATCCAGCAAAAATATCCTCCATGAATAAAGGGGAAATAAAGGCATCCTCAGATGAAGGAAAGTTAAGATTTGTTCCTAGCAAATTGTCAAAGAATAGCTATGGAATTTTTCTAACAGAAAGTAAATTTGGCAGAGATTGACTTGTTAGTCTTCAAACTTGACTTCTCAATTACACAGCTAGAACACATTTTCTGTATTCCTTACTCTTAATGTGTTATGGGACTGAGTTCAAACCAATGGAATAGGATCTTCATTTCTTTGAGGACTGTCCTATATGTGCTTCTCTTATTTTCTTTCTTTTTTTGTTGCCTTTAGTTGAGGGTGTTTGAAGAACAAAATAAAAGTTGCTTGAGTCCTTGAACAACCACTTGTAAAAAGTTGTCCACCAATCAGGATGACCTATTGTGGAAGTAGAAATAAACTACTTTCAGGTACTAACCATTGTATGTTTTAAAAATATTGCTATTGTTTTCATTAAAACAGTTGGCATTAATTTGGCAAATATAGTAAACAAATGGTTAAGGTGTGAAAAGGTTCAATTACAATACTTATATTAACTTATTATTATGTGCTTAAGCCTTTATATTTTACAGTTGCAGATCATTTTTAAAGAATCAGGAAAATTGCTTATTGTCTTATGTCTTAATAAGAAATATTAAAATTACTTATTTTTCTAACATGAACTATGATTAATCTCGCTAAAAAACATTTAAAAAGAAGATATGTTCAGATTGAAGAGGAAAGTAATTTCACTTTCAAAGAAGCAAGGTGAGAGTAGTCTCTAGTCAGAGTAGAGGGGTGTGAGGCCATTGTGCTTCTGTGTGACCTTGGAGCAGAGTGGCAGGAGGGATACAGAAGCCAAGAACTTATTTACTCAGGTTATATTACTGGCTGGTCTGATTCTAGTGGAAGTAGTTAGGAGAATTCTTTAATAGGAAATATGAAAAAGTTTAGGTTGCAAACAAAGGTAGCTCTTTGGATAAGAGTAAGTACTTACCACAGGGAAGGAGAGAGAAGAAAGTTCTTATGTTGGTGAAACTGCATGCATCTCAAAAAATTATGTATAAAAATGAAAATTGAGGCTTTGTGTTCTGATATACATGGGTTAATGGAAAATTACTATATAGTTTAAGAGTCTAATATAAGAGCCCACTCATAACCCACATAATATTTTTGGAAGAGATTCGAGTTCTTTTAAAAATAATATACAGATTTCTGCAAATTTATTTGTGTATGTGTTGCACATCTATGCACTGGAGAGAGAGAAAGAGAAAAGGTATGAAGAGAAAAAGAGAGGGAGATATATTAGGTTACCTTTCTCTTCTTCTACTTCAATTACAGCCCTCTGAATATAAGGATTGGAAGAGACCAGGGGAACTATTTTCTGAGCAGCCCACAAACAAAGGACTTCGACCCATCCAATGGAGTTAGTGATTCCTATTCTCTGCAGTAAGCTAAGAGATCAACTGTAATGCTGGGAAATATTTTCTCTGACCTTGAATGCATTTTTGAAACCATTGCCTGAATCAAATTTCCTTGAGATGTTGAATGAAACGCTGTTAAAATATGCCAGAATGAGGAAGAGGGATGTGCTTACCTTTGGGACCTGAGCAGTTAATCTGAAAAGTTTCTGTGAGGTCTTAAGAAGTATCATTTTAAATCAACAGGGGAAAATCCACACAGCTTCTGTTTTAAGACATTGTGTTCAGTGATTAAGTCTCTCTTTCAAGCCTCACCGCACTGCCTTCATTTGGGCGTCCCCATTCTTTGGGAAGGCAGTGTGTTGCACAGACAATATGCGGAAACCACATCAAAGATGGTCGTGATCATGGCCAGGGGCATTTCAGATTATGTGAATGAATAAAAGCTGCTTTTCAAAAAGCAAGCCTTTTTATTTTCCTCTTGTTGATGTACTGTCATAGATTAAAAATGGCAACATTTTGTTTCCTGTTACTGAAATTGTGGGATTCTAGTTGGGCATAAGAAGTGGGAAGTTAGGGGTAAGTATGGGTTGGTACCCCGTTTTTTGACCTGCCCCATTCAAAGTAGGAACTTTGTTTCTGAGAAATCCCATTATTCAGAAA
Organism: Arctocebus calabarensis; assembly: GCA_963573935.1. Taxonomy (NCBI): domain Eukaryota; kingdom Metazoa; phylum Chordata; class Mammalia; order Primates; family Lorisidae; genus Arctocebus; species Arctocebus calabarensis. The sequence continues at coordinate 12,288 of CAUYON010156600.1, forward strand.
TAATGTTTTGCTCTGGGGCTTGAACTGCGTTCCATAGTAATTTAATTTGTCCTAAGAATAAGAAACTTGTTGGAAAAAAGTGTAGGTGGTCACTGTGAATGGGACACAAAAGTGTCCAAATCTGACAGCAGAGGAGAGCTTGGGCCTCAGAACTCACCATGGGGAGGAGATTATTCTGAAGGAGCAAATGGCTCATCTTTAGGCTATGTTGAAACACTAAGCACATCCACTGATACCTTGATAAATCTATATTTACAATTCAGGCTGTGGGAACAGAGAATTTCACTGACCCCTCTGCCTTTCCTAATTTCGATGTGGTATTTGGCATTCTTTGGACACTTAAGTAAAATAGTAATGTGACAATTAATATTTGCTTGGATCTTGACATTTGTTCTATGTTTTGAATATGTCCCTCAAAGTTCTTGTGTTGGAAACTTAACAGCCCTTGTAACAGTATTGAGAGGTATGTGAGGTTTTTGACAAGTGACTGGTCTAGGAGGGCTCAGCCCTGGTGAATGGATTAATGCTATTATTGTGAGAATAACATTGTAGAAGTTTGGTCCCTATTTCAGCTCTCTGTCATGCTCATTTCCACTTCCTGCCTTCTGCAAGATGACCTAGCCCGGTGCTGGTGCCATTCTTGAACTTTCCAGCGTCCAGAACTGTGAGCTAAACATATTCTTTATGAATTACCCTGTCCACACTATGTTGTAAATACATAAAGCTGAGGCAATCAGGAAGTGTCTACAATCACTCAATATTTATTCACTAAAACATTTACACCTACAGAAATGGGTAGATCACAATGTAATAAATAAATATTCATCATCCAGCTTAATCTTAAAATGCTACAGATGTAATTAAAGCCCTTAGGCCACTTTCCTCATTTGCATTTCCATTTCTACATTTTGTTCTTAGGGGTAATGACTATGTCATTCAATCTTAGTAATCAAATTTTTGATAGATTTTGTCACACACCACCATCATTTTTACTCCATAAAAAACACAAACTGGAAAAGTTATGCTTACTTCCCAGTATAGCTAAACTAAAATTGTTAAGGTGGAACTTTGAAACCCATTTTAGGAGTCCAAAGTCTCATATTCCTTATCCTATACTGTGGAGTTTCCCCCTTAAGGTACTGACACATTCATTACTAGGAAACCCTAATAATGGTTCAAAAATGCAATCACCTCTAAAAAGATGAAAGATCAGTAAGAACTTCCATAAAAATATATTTTGGCCTTCAAAGTTTATTGAAATTATGAATTTCTAAAAGTTATCTTTAAAGGACCAAAAACCAAATAATTTATTATGTATTTGTATAAGAAAGAGGGAGAATGGGAATATTCTTTCACCTTTGTAGTAACATAATAAGAACAATAGTTAAGATGATTGGTTATCAATTATATGCCAGTTACAGTCCTGGCCACCTCATATAGATGCCTCACTTTAGTAGGCATACTAGATATTAAGTTTTGAAACTTTAAACAGGCCAACTCTCCTAATCATTCTGTAATTCTCTCTCTTATATATTCTTATCATTATTCCTCTTATCAAAGATTGATGGACAACCTGTCACGTGCCAAGCCCTTATTCTAAGGCAACACTGTCCAAGAGAAATATAATGCAAGTTGCATATGTCAGACTTTCTAGTGGGTCACATAAAAAGTAAGAGATAAACAAGGAAATTAATTTTAATAAAATATGTATTTAACCCAATATATCCAAATTATTGTCATTTCAATATATAAGTGATATTTTCATTCTTTTTTTTTTCCTTACTTAAGTCCGTGAATCTAGCATGTGCTTTCATACTTAGGTCACATTTTTTATGCAAATTATCACATTTCAAACGTTCAATAGCATATGTCATTAGTGGCAACGTCATCAGATAGCACAGGGATAGATACATGGGACACAGTCCTGAGTAACACAAAAATACTCCTTGCCATTGTGAAATGTAAATCTAAAGCAATTAGGAGCAATCGTGCCTGATACGTTGCAGTGATAGTTTAGAAGCCAAGATGACTAAAGTAAATAAGAGAGAGGGAATGTGTCACATGAGGTGAGCTTGTACAGGGCACTATAAGGACTTTGAATTTTACCAAGTGTTACAGGTGGCCTTTGAAGAGACACAATGTAACTTAAATGGGATTTCTCTGCATGTGCTATCTTGAGAAAGGTTGTGGTTAGAGATTGTAGAGATAGGACATTTACAGTGGTTCATGACTATAATCCTAGTACTCTGGGAAGCCTAGCCAGGCAGATCAGATCCCTTGAGCCCAGGAATTTCAGAACAGCCTGAGCAATAGCAAGACCCTATTTCTACCAAAAATACAAACAGTAGCTGGGCAACATGGCAGGTGCCTGTAGTCCCAGCTACATGGGAGGCTGAGTCAGGAGGATGGCCTGGATCCCAGGAATTTGTGGTTGCTGAGAACTAGTGATGCCATGGTACTCTAGCCTGGGCAATAGAGGGAGACTCTGTCTCAAAAACAAAGAAACAAACAGCAACAACAATAAAAACACATAAAATTAGATTGGGGTAAGTAGAAGCCAGATGGCCTATTAAGAGAGAATTGCAATAATTCAAGTGAGGTATGGTAACAGTTTAGAACACAGTGATAATACTGAGTTTGGTTAGATTTGTTTGGATTTTATATATATTTTTCATTTGATAGTTAAACTATGGATTAACCATTTTAAGTAAATTCTTCCATATATAAATGCTAAGAAAAATAACTCCAAACTTGCAAGCAAGTATAAGAGGATGGCTACATTTTCTCATAATCTTCATTTGAGAGTACAGTACTTTCTGGAGAGAATATACCTTTGGTATATATTGCTATATCATTGAAGTAAGAACATACTTTTGTGAAGTTGTATGATAACTTATCCATTGTGAGAGATAGAAACACTAAGTTCTCTTTAGTAGATAAACAATGCTAAAGGTTATGACGTGAGCAGTGCCTGTGGCTCAAAGGAGTAGAGTGCTGGCCCCATATACTGGAGGTGGTGGGTTCAAACCTGGTCCTGGCCAAAAACTACAAAAAAAAAATAATAATAAAGAGTATGACATGTTACCCTGAAGGGCATTAACCAGCTGTGTACCTAACTTAGTTATCTTATTCTAACACTCCTGTATTAAATTGCTTATAACTACCTGGTTTCTTAAATGCTTTTTAAATCAGTCTTAACATCTTAGTAATTTCCTCATTTTTAAAATGTGTTTGATGTATCTTTGGTAAATGTTTCTTTTAGTTTATATGAGTTATGCTTTAAATTTTTTTGAAAATTAGTTCTTAATTATTGACAACAACAATTGATTCCAATGGACTTTCATGTATTATCCATGATATCAAAGTCTCCATGCTCTCAGGAAAACACGCTCTCTCTCTTCTTCTCTCCTTCCCATCATTCCTACCTTTCATCTTAATGTCTTTCAAATCCTGTCTTCCAAGCCAGTTACTCCTGTCTTCCCTTTCTTTTCCCATTTCACTAGTACCTGGGGTCTAGCTTTTAGAAGTGGGAAAGGCAAGGGAATAAATCCTTCCATAGAACCTGCAGAAGTTCTGCTAACATCATGATTTTAGCCCAGTGAGATTGATGCAGATTTCCGTAGATTTTTTTTTTAATTTCAAAATATTAAGGGGGTTGTAGGTGTTTTTGCTACATGGATACATTGTAGCCTGCTGAAATCAAGGCTTTCAGTGTCCCTGTCACCAGGATAGGGTTCACTGTACCACACTGGTAAGACGTTATCCCTCACTATGCTTCCATTCTCCCCTTCTCTTAGTTTCAAATGCCTTTGCATCTCTTTTTTAAGCCTGTCTATACCCACCACTTAGTTCACACTTACTACATGTGAACTAAGTGAGTACATGTGGTGTTTGTTTTTTCATTCCTAAGATACTTCACTTAGGATAATGGTCTCCAGTTCTATTCAGGTCACTATGTGAGACATTCTTTGATTTCTTTTTGTAATTGAGTATTTGCCCAGGGTATATATATATACAGCACAATGTAAAGAACATTAGAAACCAAGAGAAGAGGAGAATAGAAGTAAAGTGGGGGGTGAAAGCTTACTCCTCTGGTACAGTGGACCCTGTCCTGATGTCGATCTTGCTGCCATCATCATATTCTTGTATTTTTGACCCTTTCTGTCTTCTCTATGTATTTTCTGTAAACCCTTAATGACTAGGTCATTCAAATGTCTGCTTCCTATTTTCCAAATCCAAAGTTGTGGGGCTTGATGAAAGTTCAAGGCTCTCTACTGAAACTGTTCATGTCATGCCTTGATAGTCATAGCAACACCTTTCTATTAAATAGATCTTGTCAATTCTTCTCGTGTACTTGATCCCTTTTAAATTTTCCTGCTATATTTTTCTAATTTTCATTACTTTTTCCTGCTAACATGTTTTAACAAAGAAAACTTTTGTGGTTTTTTTTATTTGTTTGCTTTTGGCAGAGGCAAACAGAACTCTGAATTTCTTAGACATTGATTTTTTTTGGATATACTTTCTTCTTTTTCTGTCTTTGGTGGTGATGATGAGAACTGGGAGTGGATGGAAGAGTATCTAGTTACATGGTTCTACATTTCATTTGATTTCTCCTCTGCTCTTTCTTATCTGAGAACAGAGGTGATATTTCAACTATAATTCTTCTTCTAGATGATTCACTGCTCCTATGTGGAATTAAATACTGGTTCACTTCCCAGATTATTTTCATCAAATGATTCACTGCATATTTGCAGATAAGATGGTGGGAATAATTTCATCTTATGTGCAGTTTGAGAAACCCAGAAAGAAATATGACAAAGTATTATGTTTCTGTACTATTCGCCTTTGCATTATGATTTTTGTCACCTATGTCAAATTCACATTCCATTCTGGTGATTGCACAGTTCTAGCAACGTGTTTCAGAAGCTAAAAATCAGCAGAATAAATGTACCTGTCATTGCATAATGTCATCTTAATACCATTAATGATTGTTGTGCCTTCCTATTCACCTACTGGAAATATATCTTTGACTTACAATATGGGCATTTAAATTACTGCTTAGATGTAAAGTCTTCTGCTTTAAACCATGTTCTATATTCTTTCACTCCGTCTCTTTACACTTTCTTTTCATCTCACCCCAAATCCTCTAGCCTGAAAAATAAACTTTTGGAGGCTTAATCAGCATCTTGAAATGGCCTTTAGTACCTGCAGCCTTTTCTCAACACATTAACCAGAGTGACACCATTTATATAGGGTCTGGCAATTAAGTTTGTGAACTCATTCCAAGAAAAGTGCTATATATCTTATTGCTGAATATCACTATGATCCCCTTCAAAGTACTACCCTTGGCCATCTGGTGACCATAGTGATATTCAGCAATAAGTTCTGAAGCACTTTCTAGGATAAGTTTTTGAATTTAATTGTCGGACCTGGTATTACAACAGCTCTGGCTCTTCCAGAAAGAGTTCCAAAATTGCTTAGAAGGGTGGACTAGGCACTGGCATCAGTACATAGCTCCCAATGGGAGGAGTACCACAAAGATGACTATAGTAATATTCAGCAATGAGGTATGTAGTCACCTGGAGTCTGGTTGTGTCTCCAAACTTGTCTTCTCGTTCTTGTTTGAACATACCGACCACCTGTTAGCCTCAAGGCCTTGCCCTACATCTTCCCTCTGATGGAAAACTCCCAGATTCCTAAATGGCTTACCACTCACCTCTTTCAAGTCTTTACTCAAAGGTCACTTTCTGAGCAAATTATCCTTAAGTTCTCCTTTTCTCATTCCTGACTTACTCATTTTCTATATAGCATTGTACCTTTGAAGTCAACCATAAAGTCTTTGCCTAGACAAATATCCTGAACTATTTCCCCTTTGTTTTTGTTTCAGGTCTTATATGTAAGTCCCAAAATCATTTTGGGTTGATTTTTTTTTATATATGGTAAAAGATAGGAGTCTAGTTTTATTCTTCTGCATATGTATATCCAATTACCCTGGCACCACTTATTGAAAATGGTGTCATTTTTCCAAAGGACTTTCTTGATGCCTATGTCAAAAATCAATTGGCTATAAAACTATGGATTTGTTTCTGGGTTTTCTATGCTGTTTCATTGTTGAATGTGTCCATTTCATCCAATACTATGGTGTTTTGGTTACCATATTCTTGCAATATATTTTAAAGTTAGATAGTAGGATGCCATCAACTTTACTATTTTCTTCTCAGGGATGCTTTGTCTAAAAATTTTAGGATTGCTTTATTCTATTTATGTGAAAAACTAATTTGATATGGATTGTATTGAACTTGTAGGTTGCTTTGGGCAGTACAATATTAATTCTTTTAATCCAAGAGCAACGGATGTCTTTCTATTTGTTTGTGTCTTCTTAAATTTAATTCATCAGCATTTTATAGTTTTCCTTATAGAAATATTTTACTTCCTTGTTTAAATATATTTCTGAGTATTTTTAGTAGATATTGTACATGAGAATGCTGTTTTGATTTCTTTTTCAGCTAGGTCATCAGTGTTGTATAAAAACACTACTGGATTTTGTTTGTTGACTTTTTATTCTGCAATTTTACTTAACTTGCTTCTCAGATCTAAGACGTTTTGATGGAGTCTATAGGTTTTTCAAAAAATAAGAGCATGTCATCTGCAAAGAAGGAAAATTTTACTTCCTAATTTCTAATTTGGATGCATTTTATTCTTTATTCTTGGCTGATTGTATTAGCTAGGCTTTCCAGTACTGTGTGGAATGGAAGTTGTGAAAGTGAACATCCTTGCTTGTTCTGGTTCTTAGAGAAAAGGATTCCTATTTTTCCTATTTGGTATGGTATTAGCTGTGGGTTTGTCATATATGGACTTTTTATGTGCCTCCTATGCCTACTTGTTGAAAATGTTTATCATGAAGGGATGCTCAAGTTTATTAAATGTTTTTCTGTGTCTCTTAATGTGATATTATGTTTTTTGTCCAATTCAAATATTTGGTCACTTTATAGTGTCCCATATGCTATGTAGGTTTTCTTCAGTCTTTTTTTGTTTGTTTGTTTGTCTGACTGTGTTATTTCAAAATACTTGTCTTCAATTCTGAAATTCTGACATCTGTTTGATTTAGTTTCTCATTGAAGCTCTTGGTTGTATTTTTTGTTTTATTCATTAAATTCTTCAGTTCCAGGATTTCTGTTTGTTTCTTTTATATGATATCTCCATTGATAATTTATCATTTATATCCTCAATCATTTTTCTGATGTCTATGTATTATTTATGTTCTCTTGTGTCTCATTGAGCTTCTTTAGTAACATATTAAATTAATTTTTAAGCACTTTATATTTTTTCCCATTAGAATCTGTTGCCATGGAATTATTGTGTTCATTTAGAAGTTTCATACTTCTCTGTTTTTTTTTTTTTGTTGTTGTTTCTTGGGTCCTTATGTGGATGTCTAGTCATTTGGTGTAACAGATGCCTCTATCCATTTGGATTAGCTTTCATTGGGGGACAATTTTTTTTACAAAGAGGTATCTGTGGTGTTTTTTAGGTAGGGTACTTTAGCTTTGATTCTTTATATATGAACTAGTGTAGTCTCCTTATGTTTCTTTAGCTGTAAACAATGTCAGTGGAGTCTATATTTTTCTCGGTTGCTTAGGAGGCTATTGTTAACAGAGGCTGCTGTGAGAATTTCTAAGGACTAAGACACCAGGTAAGCTAGTTCTCAAGTCCTGTGGTGGCAGCAGTGGTCTAAGAGTATATTCTTGGAACCCTGTGCAGTGTGTGCAGGAAGTGGTGTTAGTGGATTAAATTTCGGGGCTTCCAGGAGGCTTACAGGTAGTAGCAGCAATGGATTATGCTGGCGGTTGGGTCCTTGGACCCCTGGGCAGGTGTGTTATGTGAACAATGGCAATGGTGGTGATAGAGGAACTCTCAGGCTCACAGATAGGACACAGGTGTGGGGAGCAATCCTCAGATCACTAGGTCATACTTATGGTCAGTGTTGGCAGTGGTGGTGGTGGCAGCATGGGTGGACCTGTCCTCAGTTTCCTGGGAGGAGTGCACTGATGCCAGTGAAGATGAATGGGTTGGTGTGATCCCCAGACCTCCAGATAGCATGCTTTGCTTCCAACTGCAGTTTTCTAGGTCTTTTGTTAGGCCCCTGGTGGTGCACACACTGCCAGAGCAGCCAGGAGGGCAGAGATGTCTCTAGGTCCTTGGTGGGTGTGTTCAGGCGCTTCGAGGGCTGAGAGGGCAATGCACTTGGTAAAGCTGATATTTAAAGAGAAGCATCTGCTCTTTAGAAGGTGATCTGAGATATGAAGGAGAGGAAAGTGTCTGACCTCAATGAAAAATACACATATGCATAATTTGAACACTTACATTGCCTTTAATTGAAAAAGACAGAATATTTTATGTCTCCAGAAACTGATTATTTTTGAATTTGAACCTTATATCAGATTGCTTATGTATAAGCCTTCTTCAGTAGAGGAAAAGACAAAGAAATTTCCTGGAGAAATATCACACCCACTATTTTTTATAGCTGTAACTTGTTCAAGTCCTGTGACTGTGTTTGGTCATGCCTGATTATTCCTATATCTACAGAGCAGTTGTCCAGTTTCTAGCATGAGGTACCAACAGAAATACAGTTGAGCTCTCTGCATTAGTTGAAGTTCCTAACACCTCCTTGGCACTTTTTCTTTCTTCTTTTCATCTGTTAGGAAGTGATTTATTGATCTTAGTTAATTCAATATGTAGTCCTCCCATCTTGCCAACCAAATCTATGAATGACATTTTCTTCATGGAAGAAAGGGAGGGGAGGTGGAGGGAAGGGATACAAAAAGAGAGGGAGAAGGACAAGGAAAGAGAGAAGGAGAAAGAAAGAGAGAGGAAAGATTGAAAAAGAGAGAGAGAGAGAAGGGAAGATTCCTGCCCATACTCCTGTATTCTCATGTCAGATAACCTCAGGGAGATTTTGTAAGCTTTACTGCGTACCTTCCTGTTACTGTAACTCCCTTTTTTTTCATTACAAATAAAAACCTTGCATGTCTTTGAAGTTTTAACTACATCAAAGACTGGCTCCTATTAATTTTAAATTACTCCTCCTAAAAGCCTCTCTCCCGTTAGCAGTTCATGAAAAGGATGCTCTGTTTTGCTGTCCCTTGGGTTCTCAAAGCAAAAGAACCTCTTAACTGATCTTTCTGCATTTTAGCATTAAGTAATACTGAGCAGAAAAAAAATGCCTTTTACCTTGTAAAATGGCTACATTGATTACAAAACTCTTGAGGCTTATAGAACTAAAGAAACACATCTGGCTCCACTCTTGGGTTCTGGATTTGGGAGAAAATTGGAAACTGAGGAATTAAATTTACACTAGAAACCAATGCATACTAATTTTTGATTGATTTATCTGGCAGTAAGAGAACCAGCAAAATATCTTGAACATAAACTAGTATTTTTTTCCCCAAAGAGGTATCTGTGGTCTTTTAAAAAATGTAATGTAACACAGGATATTTTATTGTTAGACTCACAGATTTGAGGGAGCTGAAAAAATCTTAATTTAATTCCCTCTCTCTAAGTGTACACTAAATTTATTAAACAGATCAATTTGTTCCATGTTTTTGAATTTTTCTCATATAAAAGGTCTGTATTATTTTTATGTAATAATTTAACTATCCTTTACATTAATAATTTTTTATGTAGCTTAATTGTATTTCTCCCACCCACATGTCTTGTTTTCCTTACAGAGATCAAAGATACAGACTGCTGGCAGCCTGAAAATAACCTGTCCTATTTGAAGACCCTTGTTGAGGAACATCTTAAACTTCTCTTCTGAATAATATACATTATATTTACTTTTAGCTTTGAGGAATTTGTACAAAAAAATAAATTCAAAGAAATGAAGCTAAAATATTTAGATTGGTGGGAGTCTATCAAGATGATTATTTGGAAAAAGGTCAATTCCTTCCTTCCTTCCTTCCTTCCTCCCTTCCTTCCTTCCTTCCTTCCTTCCTTCCTTCCTTCCTTCCTTCCTTCCTTCCTTCCTTCCTTCCTTCCTTCCTTTCTTTCTTCCTTCTTTCCTTCCTTTCCTTCTTTATTTCTTTCTTATCTTTCCTTCTTTCTTGACAGAGTTTCACTTTGCTGTTGTGGGTAGAATGCAGTGGCATCATAATTTCACTGCAACCTCAAACTTCTAGGCTCAAGTGATTGTCTTGCCTCAGCCTCCCAAGTAGCTGGGACTATAGGCACCCACCACTTTTTTTTATTATTATTTTTAAGAGAAAGGGTCTTGCTTTTACCCAGGCTGGTCTTGAACTCCTGAGCTCAAGCAATTCATCGGCATTGGCTTCCCTGAGTGCTAGGATTATAGGCATGAGGCACTGCAACTATCCATCAATTCATGCATTAGGAAAACAAATTAAATTGTGGATTTTGGGGGGAGGGGATCTCACTTTTTATTAATTAAATTAGTAATGTTAAAAACCTTCAATTGTAGAAGAGCCTCTCACTCAGGGAGCATGCTGAACACCCTGGCATTGTGCACATTAGGTGAGATCCCACCAAATGCCCTCCCCACCTCTCCTTTCCCCTCTCCTTCCTCACTCCTCCCCCTTCTCACTTCTCCCCTTGCTAGCCTGTATTTGTGTTTTATCATTTGTATGAGAGTGTAATTGCCTATATATTTGTTTCATATTAGTGCACTCTCATGTTAATTGGAAATGAAAAAGAAATGCATTTAAAAATAAAACAAAAATTGATTTTGATACATAAAAAATAAAATAAAATTCTTCTCATTTCAAAAAAAGAAAAAAGAGAGAGAGAAAAGAAGAAGACACGGGAACAGACAAGGGAGAAGGCCATGTGAAGTTGAAGGCAGAGCCTGGACTCATTCAGCTCCAAGCCAAGGGACATGAAGAATTGCAAGTATCCCCAGGCATGGAATAGACTCTCTCTTAGAACCTCCAGAGAGAGCAAACTCTGCCAGTACATTCATTTTGGACTCCTGGCCTCCAGAACTGTAAGAGAATAAATCTCTGTTGTTTTAACCTCCCCCCTAAAACCCCCCAAACAAAAAATTCCTTTGATTGATGCCCATCAAATTGAATAAATTAAATTGCTTTGATTTTTTTACATCTATAATTTTCCAAAATATATTACCCTACTTCTTTAATTATTTTGTAAAATACAAAATTAAGATTAAGCAGGGTGATGCCATCTATGAGGAAATTATATTTCCTGAGGTCTCCTCCTCGGGGATGTTTGGCAATGTTCTGTGAATAGCAAGTCTAACAAGATTAATATATTTCTTAATCAATAGTCATGGCCTTGGAAGATAACAATTTTTTTTTTCATTTTACATTGTTAGAGCAGCCTTTGTATACCAAGGGTGAAATAATCACTTAATTTTTTTAAACAAGGGTTATAAAATAAAATTATAGCTAGTGCAGTTTGGCTGGTGGCTTTATTGCCAATAACTGCCAAAAGAATATTTATCCAAGTAAATGAATAGACACGTGATACATCATTCATGGGTTCCTTCTTTAATATTTAAATATCTTTGGCTCCATTCGACATAAAGTGGCATAGGCATATCTGGTTTTTTTAATGTCAAATCTGAAAATAAAGCTGTTCTGATATTATCTAAGCATGGTGATAAATTATAATGACACCCAAGAGACCACACTGCAAGTACTGGGAAGCGTACCATTTTAGAACTAGAAAACACCTTGGAGATCATTTTGCTCAAATGATTCATTAAGAAACAATAAAACTAAGGGCGAAAAGGGTTGGTGACTTGCTCAAGGACGCTAAATGTGAGAATGAATAGATCAAGAATGGTATCTGGCTAAGGTTGGAAACTACATGTCAGTCTCTGAGTGGCCAAAAACAAGGATAGATAGTACCAAGAATAAGTGAACTCCAGTGAATTCTGATTCCAGGATCAGCAAGAGAAACAGATGGGATATTGAATCTACCTTCAGAAACATTGCTAGCAGGGTTGTATGGAGTTTCCCCGTTAAATAAGGATTCATTTTCAAGGGTCATGTCTTAGGTCCATGGAGATGATTCTGCTAGCTCTACACAAAGCATAGTAGAGCCTAGAGCTGTGCCTAGTACTCCTAATGTGGGTTAGCATTGCGATCTTTATTTTCCAGCCAGCATAATAATGTCCTTCATCCTATAGAAAAGCCTTTGTTTTGCTATAAGCTCTTATTTTGCCACTCTGTTTTATAGAAAGCCATTGAAATGGCTGATTAAGAGCAAAACAACTTTAGACACAACTGGATTTAGTGAAAACTCCCACTGAAGGTGAAAGCACATGTAAAGGAAGAGAGGTTTAGCATACTGGTTAATACCTTAGGATCTTAGAACAGAGTGTCAGGGTTCAAGTCTCAGTTCTGCTCCGAGCAATTTGTCCTTGGGCAAGTTGTTTAGCCTTGTTTTGCATCTTTAAAATCATCTTTAAAAGTGGAATAAGTAATAATAGGACTGTGATGCATACTAAATTAGATAATACAGAAGTCATCATGCACAGGGAAAATAGGAAATCGTAGTTAACTTTACCTTTATGTACAAAATATTCATTTAAATGTTTTACAAGGGGGTGGCCAGCACATAGAGAATAGTTTGTAAATATTTTGTAAAATTGTGTACATTAGTACATTTAGCTATGGTTTTCCATTCCCCATATGTATGGCAACCTCTGGGACTCCCTGTATGTAAGAGAAAATCCTATATTGTTTTCTAAGAAACTTTATTTGTAATTATAATTACATACACACGAAGTGTGAAGAGACAGTTCACCCTCTATTTATACTTTTATCAGTGGACTTGGGGAAAACTAGATGTGGCTTATACCAACAATCAAATGAATCCAAATCTAAGTTTTTTAAGTTGTTAAAATAATCCAAAATTGAGATCTCTTTTATCCAAATATAAAAAGAGCTAGTTTTTTTTTTAAGGATTTGCAAACCCTGAAAATAAGGAAATGTGAAAATCAGCATCTATTACACATCTGCTACAGGCTACAAACTATTTTAAGTACCTCCAAATTAGACTCAATAAACAAACTGAGTGCATTTTATGAACTTAACTGTAAGTGAAGAAAGTGAAGTTGCTACGAATTATATACAATACTGTTCTAGTTAGATAAAGTTAAAAAGTAGGCAAGTTAATGTTTATTTGAGAGTATGTACAAAACTGGTTAAAATATATATTTTTTAAAAATCTGTAAAATGCATTATTATAAAAAGTAATATAGTAGTTATTTAAGGGGATGAGGAATGGGACATCTCATGAGGAAGGGAAAATTTTCAGTAGGAGTTCAGCATTGTTGGCGAGGCTAAATTTCCCATCTCTATTGGTTGAATGTGTACTTGGTTTATACCTATGTACTGCAAATCTATGCTTATCCTCTCTTATAGTGCTGAGTAACATTTTAGAATTAAACAGTGATAACAAAAATTTACAAGACCAATAGTGGCAAAATTGCCGCCATTTCCAGAAATTTTATACTGCCTGTCTAGAAATGCTAATTGTTGTGGTATATGAGGCCTGATTCAACCTGCATTACAAATCTCCTTCTCAGCTAACAATGGCTGACTCCATAGGCAATTTGTTGACAGGTCACATATAGCAAATTATTCCCGAGAGCTATACCTGACAACAAATTTATCAAAGATGGCAGTGTTTCAATAGCAAATGAGAAATGAAACTACTCAGAATTATGGCGTCTGTAAAGGAGAATGATACATGAAGCTTTTCATCGCTCTTGTCATATCCTACCAAAATAATTTTCTGCCTTTTAAATCAAGCAATTGACTTGGAAGCAATGTTTCAACTTGTGGGCTTATTACATTAACAAAAGCCAAGATAGCAATGAGGTAAAACATACTTAGTAATGAGTCAAAAATTGGAACTAGTTTAGAAAATCCATCTCATCCTAGTGGCAAATGATTAACTTATAATGAAGAATGAAGCCAATTACACTCAGACTAAGGTAAAGCTGATGGTCAGTTCTTCATTATATCAACTACTTGCTTAAAACATTTTTGGATTTCATGAACTGTTGATTTTTATGAAGAGTAAGAGACACTTATTAGCCATCTAATGGGGACTATATTGCATATACCAATTCTTGAGATTCCCAGTAATTGTGAAAAAAGTTTCTAATGAGTGCCGGTTTATATTTTCTACAAATGGCTGTGAAGTGGCTGTGGCATGTATCATCTCCACTTACACATGCTCTTCTAGAACCTTGCCATCCCTCCATTAGACATTAGAGTCTTAGAGTCTGATTCTCTCCACATGAAACTGAGTTTCACGATTCAGTTGTAATTAATAAAATGCAGTACTTACAATGCTATGTCATTTTTGAGGCTTGATCTTAAAAGATGCTACTGCTTTGTCTCGCTTGCTGAAATACTTATTCTTGAAATCTTTAGAAGTCATATAAACCACTCTGCTGCTTTGAAAGTGACATATTATGAGGAAGCTCAAACTATCTCACTTATAAAAAGCCTATGGTGAGGGAGTGAGGCTATATGAAGAGAATGAGATGTCCAGGTGTCATGAGTGCCACAAGGCCAGTTCCATGCATGTTTGTGTGTTTACACAAGGTCTTACTTTTATTGGTGCTCTTTTAATGTAAAAGCCATGAGCAACATGGAGTTCCCAAGGAGCCAATTTTTGTTAGTATTTACCTGTTCACCTAGTAGTCAAGGTGTAAGCACAAAGGCTCCAGCTAAGCCACAAGTTGGTCAATATTGCAAACCATAATCAATATATAAATGTTATAGATTAAAAGTATGAAACAAAGTAACATTTAACATAACGAGAAAAAGGATTAGGAAAAGGGTTAACAAACCAGTCCAAGGAGAGCAACATGGACAAGAAGCTTACCCTAGGCTGACAAGGACAGGGTTAGTGGTTTGCAAGGCAGGATCCTTGATTTGGGCAGAGTCTTTGACAGCTGATGTCAAGTGCTTATCACGAGTGCCAACTGGATGATTTCTATGGGAATGACCTTGTTTAGCTGGTATAGTCCTGCTCTTTGTACAGCCCTTGAGTCTCTAGTAAGGAGTGATGGTAAAGGGTTATCTGATTGGGTGTAATCTTCACTGACTAGCGATACATCTGTTCTCTGCTGACATCATGCTCTATGAAATATAAAGTGGAGTCTTTTTTTCTAAGTTGGAGTCACTTATGTCAAAGGTGCTCAGTACATTGGCAACTACTAAGCTACTGAGGATTCCCAATTTAGGATGTTGCCACCAAAGCTATCATCTGGGTATGGCCATAATACAAAGCCAAAATCTTTTTCAGATTTCTTACCACTAATTCATAAAAGATAATAAGTATTTGTTGTCTTAAATCACTAAGGTTTAGATTGTTACATGGCAATAGTTAACTGACCAAATGGTTTATTCTTGTGATTTTTAGGGTGATTTGTTCTTACTGAATGATTACATACAATATTCAGGAAACTTCATATAAATCTCCCAGTGATGTTTATAACTGATTAGCTCAAGCTGTTTGAATGTGACCGACCCTTGGACAAGTTTAGTATTATATGCCTGAAGTGGCCTCTTAGAAACATTCTGATAAACTTATGTCTGCAATATATGATTTGAAGTGAAATCACAAAATGTCAGAATAAGGACCACTGAAAATCCTCTCCTCCACAAAAACAATGAGAACATTAGAAAAAAAATAGAATTAAAAATTTTCAGACTGTGGAAATTAGCCAATGCTTTCAGAAAATTTCTGGAATATTTCTTCAGGAAAAAAATTGTTGAACATTGGTAAAAGTAACTGAGTTTTATAGAACTAAAGCATTATTCTCATTCCCAGTTCCACGATTTCATAAAACCCAGCAGTCTGTATTCATTCTGGCAGTCACTGGTGGGGAGGGACAGAATGGATTTTTAGTTCCTTCAAAATCCCATTGCTAGAAGATTATCATTATTTGACCTATTTAGTAACTCACTGGCATATACACTACTTGCAAGGATATCTTTGTTTTACCTGACTTGGAGACTGCCTAGTGTGAATAACCTTCTTCTCTGGGGGTATATTTTGAAACATTAAGAGGAAATTCCATAACATCATAACTACCTGAGGCAGTGGATAATGCTTGGAGCAAACAATGGGCAAACCAAAAATATTAAAAGGGAAAGTTGAGGAATCATGTGCCTGTAGAGGACTTTGAAAAGCTCTGATATAATCCTGGGAAACTTTATGGACGTATGTAAATCCATACATATGTCTGCCCGAGACTGAAGGCTTAGAAAAGACCCAAGAAACTAAGTGCGAACCTCTGGCTAAACTTGGGGGCTCTGTGTAAACAGGAAGTGAAGGCCAAGGCAGAGTTGTAAACTATCTGAATGAATGTTGAAAATGTACCCCAATATATACAGAGAGGCCCTCAGCACAGATTTAGGGACAAGTTGGTATAGGATATTTAAGGAAATCTCTGTCTAATTATGAGCTGACCATTAAAATAACCGAACAGAGACTTAAGTGGACACAGATGACAAAGAATATAGACTGGAAGAGTTTTAAAGTTTTATTCTGATATGTCCTATAGATATCAAATAATCATTTCTATCTATGGCCTCTTTTGTCTTCATTATTTTCTGTTGTAAATAATACCTTTTTCCTATTAATATTTTATACTTCTTTTTTTTAACTAAAAAACTCTATGTGTTAATTTTTATTAATTATTTGAAGCATTTTAATGGTTCTTATTTTTAAAAATGGTGTCTCTTCATGCTCCTATGTTTCCTAGGCAAATAATCTTTTATACCAGTTTTAATTCTCTTTTCTAAAAAAGTACATCTTCTATTTTATCTTTAATTTATGTGCATTGATAGTTTGGCTAAAGAACAGTAAGTAACAATAGCAATAGTGTTACCTTTGTCTTGTGATTTCATGAGGATTGTGGTGATTTATTTTATGTGTCAACTTGACTGAACTGAGAGATGCCCAGATGTTGGTAGAACATTATTTCTGCATGTGTCCTTGAGGTTGTTTCCAGAATATATTAACATTTTATTCAGTAACTTGAATAGAGATCTTCCTCATTAGTGTGGAAGGGCATTATCCAATCTGTTGACAACCTAAACAAAACAAAAAAAGGGAGGGAAAATTTGTTCTTTGTTCTTGAGCTGGGCATCCATATTCTAGTGCTTTAGAATATTGGCACACCTGTTTCTCAGATCTTTAGACTAAGATTTGGACTTACATCATCAGTCCCCCAATTCTTTGTCCTTTGTATTAGAAGTGGGATTTACCTCATTGGTTCCCTAGGTTTACGGACCTTCAGGTTTGGACTAGAATCACACCACTGGATTTCCTGAGCCTCCAGCTTGTAGACAGCAGATCAGGAGACAAATTTTTTAGCCTCCATAATCATACATGCCAATTTCTTAAACTATCTATCTACTTAGCTATCTATCTATGTATCTGTGTATCTATCTATCTTTCTATTGTCTACCTATCTATCTAGTGTAGGGGCCAAAGAAAATATCTTCTCCCTGAAGGTTCACTGAAAATGGACTGCCATAGACAGACTAGTAGGATATAATGCATACAGAAATATTTAATGTGAATAGAACAGTAGAATTGCAGGGGAATGATTACTCAATTATGTAGTGAGGTCCAGAGGCTTAGATGCTCTTCTTTTTTGAAGAAGGGCAGGTGGGGGTTGTACGGATAAACACTTTGGAGGAGAAAAGTATAAACCCAAATAATAATAATGGCCTGGGGTAAGTTTCCTCTGAACTCTAGAGAAGATGTCAGGAAAGTGGGAGACAGAATTTCACCACAAACAGAGATTTTCTTATGCATATAAAGTCCACAGGTATTGTCTGCAGCTGCCCTCAGAAGAATAGATGAAAACTATCTGGCCATGATAAGGACTCCCAATCCCTTCTCTTCTCTAGTATTTAATCTTCCTTAATTATTTGATGAGCTTCCTAGGAAGGGGGATTCTTGTAGATCATTGCATTTTTAAGGAAATAAACTTTATTAGTGAGATAAGGAAATTCCAGAGTCCTTCCTGGGGGAAAGAGAGGATCAGAGATATCTGAGTGTTATATTTATATTCTTTTTTATAAAGCTGGGAAAGCTATGGAGAGAACGTGAGACTGCTTCTTTAGTTCAGCATTTTGGGGTATCATTTTCTGAACCCCAATACTATTCTGTTGGTCCTGTTTCTCCAGAGAACTTTCATTATTTCAGAGTTGCTGCTAGTATTTCAAAATTTTGCAAGATGCTAAGTTTGCACACATATGTCCTGTTAGGGAATTGTCATCTATTTTATGTTTTTTTCCTTACTTTATTATTTTTATGGACCAGATACAGATGCAAAACTTTAGCAGTTATTTTTAGCATAAATTGATAATATTCTAATGTATATTAATTTATATTTATAGTTTTTTAAACTTTCAACCTTCTGCATTTTCTATTTTATATTGTACTATTTGTGGTCAAAGAATATGGGCTACTGTATATCTACTTTAAAAATATTTTGGCACCTGTTGTCCTAGCTACTCAGGTTACTGAGGAGGCTGAGGCAAGTGGATCACTTGAGCCCAAGATTTTCAGGTTCCTGCGAGCTATGATGCCACAGAACTCTACAGAGAGTGACATAATGAGACTCTGTCTCCCCCCCTAAAGAAAAGAAAAGAAAAGAATTATATATATATATATATATTTATATACACACACACACACACACACACATATACATATATATATGAACTTTCATTGTGGCCTAATATATGAGATACTCTTATCTGTAATCTACAGGTATTTTTTTAATGTGTACTCTGCATTTTCAGAGTGTACCATTTGACAAATATCTAATGTATCAATTTTATCCATATTCAAATTATATCTATGATTTGCCGGTTTTGTCTGCTTATTTTCCCATTAGCAGACAGATCAAGTATCCCTGTATAATTTTTGTCTCTACTTATTTGTCCCTTCACTTCTAGAAGATTTTGCTTTATGTATATGGATACGTGGTATTCACTACCTTTAAAAAATGATAAAGACTATTTTCTCACTAGGGTTGGCTTTTATCCTTTACATTATAATACGTTCCTCCTGGTCTTATTTAACAAATTCGGCTTAAATTATACTCATTTAATACTAATGTCAGGATCTGTTTTGTTTTTGGTTTTGTTTATTTTTTTCATTGACCTATTCTTTTGTGTTTTACTTTCCACATTTGCACCTATGTGTTTTTATGAGTATCATTTTCAGGACACAATCAGATGATATTGTTGACTTAATCTGAGTTGCCTGTATCAGTAGTGAATTTATGGATATACTGGATATATTTCTTGTAATTTTGTTGTTTTATATAAGGGAGATTCTTTACAATCGACTTTGTTTCCTCGATATAGGCTGTCTTGCGTCTCTATAAACCTGTCCCCCAGTCAAAATTTGTAATTCATTTATTTTTTTTTATTTTTCATGCATTTAATTTTACAACTATACGTGATATATGTAAACCATTTTTATTAATGTGTTAACTTGAAATAAGACAGTGTCTATGAATAATAATGCTTTTAAAAATTGGCTTCTGGATTTTGATACAATTCATAGTTAGAGTTTACATCATAAAATTTTCCTTTAAGTGTTATATTTATATTCCTTTTTACAAGCAAACTTCTTACAGTCTTTGTCCAGAAATTCATATATAATGATACCCTTGCTTACCACTGCTTTTGTATATTAGTGCATGCTATATACTCACTTCTTGTTAATCTGGACTTTTTTCATTTATTAGTTTATTAAAAAGAAAAAAAAGCAGTAAAAACAAAAACACACAGATTCTCCGTGCCCTTTATGTGTTTGAGAATATTTCTTTTTTTTTTCTTTCCATTTTATCAAAGAAGCCACTGAAGCTTAGAGAGTTTAAGTAACTTGTCAAAGAGATGTGTCTGCAATCCAGACCTTGTTCCAAATCCTGTGGTCTTTTCGAGTAAGTTGGGTTTTCTAATGTTGTGCTGGGTAAAAACTCTGGGTCTTAAAGTGTTAATTACATGTCTTATGAGAAGGATGTTTCCTGGTTTTTAGAAATGAGTTTAGCTCTAAAACTTATTTGGCTATGAAAACCTTTTGCCAAAACACTTATTAAGTGCACCTAGTCCTAGCATGCTATAGAGCAATTAGGGAAATGGTACACTAACTACTACAGAGTTTTTCTAAACTTGGATTTTATAGTCTTTGCTGTCAGCAAATCCTACTTCATTTCCTTTCAGAAGTGTTTTCCTACCTCCTTTCCCTCAACTAAGATTAGTCCTCCCGTATCATTTACTGGGTATTCCTCTTTAATCTACTATATTCTTATTCTTCTTTCTTATTATCTTCCTAAATTTTATTTCATCCTATGCTCCTACTGGCATAGTATTTCATCTTGTGTTCCTACTGCCATAATATTCAGAACAAATGAAGTGTGCTAATGGAAATAAAAAACTGGAGCCAATTGAGAATATTTCTGTGAAATATAATTTTTGCCTCAGAACTTAAGCATCATTTTAACAAACTTTGAACTTTACTTTTGAGGTGTAAAACCCAAGGCCAACCCCATTCATCATATTTGTATAAGGCTTCTTTTCTGATTGTGGGAATATTTCTATAGTCTTAATAATAGGAATTTCATTGGGATGTTTTGTGGAGTTACTCATTATGCATCACAATTTTCCATAAAGTCATATACCACTTCAACCTATAAATTCACACTTCTCTCATTCAATATGTATCATTTTTAAGTAACTTGGTCAATTTATTTTAAGTGCATCAAGTATCAGTATGTTGAATCCTTGTTTACTAATCTTTATTCACTTTTGTAATCTTTCAGAAGTTTGCTTTTCTTTTTTTCTTCATCCTTCTTATCTCTGGATTTGAATTTTTAAAAAATTCTTTGTATCACAATTTTTCCCTGTCACTTTCTCATGTTTCTAACTTCAATATGTTTCCTCCTGTCTTAATTTTCTCCCTACAATTCATTTAGTGGTGCTATCAACTTATCTTCACACATTTCATCTTCACTTTCATTTTATTTCAGAGGAGAAATTTGTTAGAGAAATTTTCTTGTTTTCTTGGTTACAATTTCTTTCAGAGTTGAGCATTAAGGTCATTTTCCCTTCCATCCTTATTCTCTCTCCCTACCTTCCTTTGTTCTTTCCTTCTTTTCTTCCTCCTTCCCTCCCTCATTCCTCCTTCCATCTTTACTTCACTTTGTAGCCTATTTTCATGCATTCCATGCCATTTTGTTTAATCTTACTTACCTGTTCTATATATCTTCCTTGCTGGTCTAGATTTACTTTTTAATCTTCTTTCCTAAGCAGTGCTTTGAGAGTATATCCAATAACATGGATGATACCAATGAACTCTCCAGCTCCCAGTTGACATTGAACAATGAAAAACCATGCAGAAGATTGCAACAGGAGGTCGAGATATTTATTCCAATGGATCTCTCCTTGTACACATGCCATACACTGGCTTAATTCCTTGCTCAAAGTCCAAAGCTTCTACCAGCCAGGCTTCTCTCCAGTTCTGAAAACCATTCATTACCTTTGTTCCTTTTGGCTTCACAATAGTAACCCTTTCAACGTTGCTGGTTCTGCTGCTCAATCTCCCATGGTGTTTTTATACTACTTTCACCTCCAAATATAGTCCCTTAGTTACATTTCTTCGTATTATCCAATTGGACAATGCCAGGTATTTCCTGCTGCATATAGCAATTAGAAGCAGAAATGTTTTAGGAAAGAAACCATATATTTAAAGACTGCATTGATCATATATACAGAAGGAAGCAAAATTCTGGAAATCCATTCAGTTAAGTGGCATCCCACTTGCTCAAACAATTACTGGTGTTCAGACAAAATAAATTGCATTTGAAGGCAAAGCTTTGAGAGTTAAAGTGATTGGAGAATCTACTCACTATGGCCACAGTAGTGATGGTAAAGGTTATAGGTCATTTGGCTCATTTTTATGGTCCTATATAGTGTTGAGAGATGAGGAAACTGAAATATGTGGAAGTACAGCTGAGAATGTGAATGGATAATCAGAAAGCCTTGATGGCAAGGTTTTCTAATGATGCAGATGTAGAGATAATATGTCTGGGACCCACCTTGTAGTTAGTTAGGCCTTACTACTCTGGACCAGGTTCGAACCCTCCAGCCTTGGTGTATGTGACTGGTGCCGTAACCGCTGTGCTATGGGCGCCGAACCGCTTTTTATTTTCTTTGCCTCTTTTTATTTCCCTCACAATTTTGTCTCCTTTTCCTATTTCTTTAATATTCATGTTTTTCAGGGTTTTGTCTTTGGTATTTATTTATTCTCAATATGTTAACCCTTCCAGAACATCTCATCTCAACTACCTTTTAGTTTTAAAAATATTTTTAATTGGCTCAGCAGCCATAGCACAGTGATTATGGTGCCAGACACATAGACCAAGGCTGGAGGGGTTGAAACTGGCCCAGGCCAGCTGAACAACAATGACAACTGCAACAAAAAATAGCTGGGCATTGTGTGAGGTGCCTGTAGTGTCAGCTCCTTGGGAGGCTGAGGCAAGAGAATTGCTTAAGCCCAAGAGTTTGAGGTTGCTGTGAGCTATGATGCTACAGCACTCTACTGAGAGTGACAGAGTCAGACTCTGTCATATACACACACACACACACACACACACATATACATATACATATATATTTTTTAATTATAAACAGAAGTTGACTCTACCTAACAAAATCTAATATTTTGACCTGGTTGTTCATACCCTCACATTAACCTGAAATAAATTTACTTTTCAAAAAAAAAATTTGTAATTGAAAAAATAGTTGCACATAACTATTTACACAACATATTGTCTGGAAATAAGTACACATTGTGTAATGGCTAATTAACATGTATATATTCTATTTATAATATCAGGATAAAACTGTTAGATATTAACCAAAGATCATCGCCCTCATTTTCCTGATATCTAAACTTCTCTTTTGCCCACATGAGAATTTCACCAGTAATATTCCATTCATAAAAGAACATCAACTAAATGATGACCCAAAGAGAGGAAAAAGTCAAATTCTCGCTTTGAATTCCAAAACAGTTTCCTGAAACTCATACCTAAGCTACTGATTAGCAAAGGCCAGATATTTTATAATTCTGAAAACAAGACCCAAAGGAAATATGTTGCATAAAACAGCTGATAAAAAGCTTATGCTGTCCCCGAACAGTAACCAAAGTTTCATTTAGTTGGGATGAGAAGGAATTTCAAAGAGGAAGAAGGAATCTTAAACATGAATAAGTTCTTAAGGAATTGGAGAGTCTGGTTCTTGACCGAATTCTTAGGCGTAGTCTAAAGATCCAAAAGTCTGAAGAGGAATGAGAGCTTTCCAAGGGCAGAAGAGACTTGTTTCTTGCTCCCAGGCCAAGTGTAAACTTTAATCTCCAGGTTGTAGCAATAGGACGTTCCATAATAGTGTCCTACATGCAAGCATGATCTGCGGGGTAAAGACAAAAGCAAGACGAGTACAGATAGTATGTAATAATACTGTTCCCTGACTCATGCTCTGGTCTCCTGATGTCCCTTCCCAGAGAGTTGTGCAAAAATGATGTGAATGTTTCCCATGCCAGAAGACCAAAAAGATCCTGGTGTGGTGGAAAAGGAGAAGATAGAAAGAATGTATGATTTCTTGAAGTTGAAGACATTTTTTTTTTAATTGAGACAGATTCTCACTCTGTCACCCTGGGTAGAGTGTCATGACATCATAGCTTACAGAGACCTCAAACTCTTGGATACAAGAGATCCTCTTGCCTCAGCCTCCCAAGTTGCTGGGACTACAAGTGCCTGCCATAATGCCTGGCTTGTTTTTCTATTTTTAGTAGAGACAGAGCCTTGCTCTCACTCAGGCCAGAGTTGGAAACATCTTAACAAAACAAATAAATGAACAAAAATCCTCACCCAAACAGTTGTTGATTACCAAAGGCTGGATGTGGTAAGCCATATAACAAGTCAGTGCCAAAAGAGGAACAAGGACTTTAGCTGACCAGATAAACACTATACACTGACACATAAGCCACCCTCCAATAAATAAGAACTCTCATGGAGAAAGTGAGAGAGATTGAGCATGCTAAATTAATGAGATGTTCTTCTAAAGAGGCTTAGCCACCTGTATGTTGGTTAGGTGGCATTGTTGATCTTCATTTGGTGGCTCATATGTATGGGTGTTGGCTAGCTGTTGACTAATTCATCATGGACTTGACTGGAGAGAAACGGATGTTGCAGTTGTGCTTCACCCCTCTCATCCTCCAGGAGGCTAACTCAGGTGTTTTCTCCTGACAGACAGAAAGCAGAAATACACATGCTGATTTGCAATCCTCTGAAAGCAATGCATTCCTTTTGACCAAAATAAATCACCTGGCTAGACTCAGAATCAAGGTGTGGGGAAAATAGACTTCACCTCTGCAGGAAAAAACTGAGAAGTTACATGTCACAGGGACAAGTGGTAGAGAGGAGGCTGCAGAGAGAGGCAGGAAATTAGAACTCTTAAAGCATTCACTCTCTCATGGAAGGCAAAGGGAGGGGTGGCTGGGAGAACTTGGAAGTCCTGCCAGAAGTGGTAGTACATAGGGACTTAATTAAGGAATAAGCAGTAATAAAGAACAGTGAACATTCTCAGATGCAGAGATCAAAACATTGTGAATTTCCATCTCCCATTAGAAATCTAGATCTAGAGAAAATCCTCAAAACCATTTACTTTGCGCCTAATTAAATATCCATTAGGAGAAAATTCATATCCTCTGCATCTCTCAGACTGTACAGTATTTAAGGGTACTTATTGTCAATTTTTCCCTAACATTTAACTGTCATTATTTGTTTCCTTTAAGTACATTCTTTTCTTTGCTAAACTGGAGAAAAGTAGGCCTATAATTCTCCATTGATTCAAGAAAACACTTTTTTTTCTTTATTAGCTACATCAATTTTTTTAACCAGTCTATTTCCCAGACATAACTATCTGTAAAACTTTTAAATTAATGTGGACTTGCCTAATACATCAATTTTTCTGCAAAATACATTTGTACATATATGAAGAAAAATATATCTCCATGTACTAATAAGAATATGATCACTGTGGCAAGAAGTTGAACTATATGGGCGGCGACTGTGGCTCAAAGGAGTAGGGGGCCGGCCCCATATACCAGAGGTGGTGGGTTCAAACCTAGCCCTGGTCAAAAACTGCAAAAAAAAGAAAGAAGTTGAATTATTACTTCCATTCTTGCCAGAATACTCTTCTTTACATAATGGAGATCAAATTAACATTTTAGCAGCCCCATTACCAATCTGTTTATAATATAGGGATCAACTCTGGCTCCCGGACCTCTCCTTGCTGTCTTTATGCCTTTATGTCTTTATATTCATCTTCACTGATATAATGTTCCCCCAATTTAGACATCATCTTTTTTCTAATTAAGATTGAAACATTGACTTAAACTTGTATTTTCAGATTCTAGTTGATTTACAGGCAGCCTGAAATTCATGCCGAATTACCTATTCTATAACCCAAATCCTAAAGAAAAAGAGGCTGTTGTTAATTTTGTTAGCACTCCCTTTCCTCGTTCTCTGCAGCAGAGTACCATGGCTATATTTTGTTCTTTTTTCCATCTTTCAACTCCAATTGAGCAATAAGTATCTTAATTTTTTGTTTGTCTATAGAAGGAAATAGCTAATTAAAACAACAGGGTACAGGTGAATCTTACTAAATGCAGAATACAAATGTTTTCATATAATAACCAAGAAAATCCCATGAAGGTTATATCGAACAGTTGGATAAAAATATTTCAGATTGTATATGAAGCCAGCACATTGTACCCCATGATTCCATTAATGTACACAGCTATAATTTAATAAAAAAAAATATGCTGTACTAGAGATTTATCTGGATTTAAACTAATGACTTTCGTCATTGGAAAGAGTGCCTGGGAGGAAGTATAGCAACAATGAATAAGAGATTATTTCTGAATTGTATGTTTAAGAATAAGTGAAGTAAAGGGTGGTGAAAATGATTCAAATATAGAAATCAGTATGTGCAAAGGCATAAAGGATAGATATATATTTCTTCTTTTGATTGCTAATCTGGTGAGATTTAGCTAATCTGGTGAGATTGTTAATACTGATGAGATTTTTTAAATATGGAATCATATTGTATTTCTGGAATACACAACACTTGGTTTTGATGCATTATTTCTTTAATATAATTCTTATTTTATATATTCTATCATATATTCCTGGATTTGGATTTCCTAATGTTTTGTTGAGAGTTTTTTGAGGGGTATTGGTATATAAATTTTTTTTATATTATCTTTGTCTGCTTTTACCTAATGTTGGGAATTATTTTTCTCTTTTGTTTTCTAAAAGAGATATGCAGAACTGACATTTCTTTTTCTTAAAAGTTTTCCAGAATTCACTAATGACACAGTCTGAGCCTGATGACTTCCTTATTTGGGTTTTAAACTATTGATTACATTTCTTTTAACTAAGGACATTAGATGCAAAAAGCTGCAAACTGAGATCCTAGAATAGGCAATTTCAAGCTAATAAAAATAACAACAAATGGTGGAAAGAACAAACATTTTTATAAATATGAACCATGATTAGGGGCTGCTTAATTCTTATTTTTGTAATGTATTCATTGACTTTGAACAAAGGAGCTTTACTTTGGCTTGATTAAATAGTATTCACCTGAGCACATTATTCATATGTTAATATAATCTTGAATCTTGAATGTGTCATACAAAGACATAATGATTTTTCTAGTTTTTTGTTATGCATAAACTTAATAGTCTCATTACTTAATGCATTTATTCAAGAAGTTTATAAATTTGTCAAATAAGAAAAAGACAATAATGCATCTCTTTATATTAGCTTCAGAAACCTTATTTCAGGAGTGTTCTGTTCTCTTGAACAATCCCAAATTTTCATGTTTTCATCTTGTCCTCAAGGATATCAAGGACTTCTTACTCATATACATTAGATCTACACATAAACTATTACTTATTCTCTGCAAAATAAATGAGATAAATTTGGAAGAAGTTGTTCTAAAGAGGTAAATATTATCCCACTCTTAAAAATGAAAAAAAAATTAGCCGAATGTTGTGGTGGGCACCTGTAGTCCCAGCTACTCAGGATGCTAAGGCAAAAGAATCGCCTAAGCCCAAGAGCTGGAAGGTTGCAGTAAGCTGTGATGCCATAGCACTTTACTGTGGGAGATAAAGTCAGACTCTGTCTCTAAAAAAAAAAAAAGAAAAGAAAAGAAAAAACATACAATGAAATTATTTTTTTTTTACATAAGGTCAAATAGCTAGGAAATAGAATATACAGAAGTAGAAATTTGGGAATCCTTGACTCCAAAGCCTATGACATTTCTGGGATAGGAAGCCTTTAACATACCCCCCAATTATCCCTCTTCCCTGGTATTGACAACCTTGTGGAATCTCCTCCCCTTGCGTAACTTTCTTCTAAACAATAGAATATCACATCACAGAAATTTTAGAAGTAGGTATACAAAGATGCTTAGTCCAGTTTGACAAATGAAGAAACTGAGGTCCATAGGACTTATATGATTTCTGATGTACAATCTTATAATTCATTCAACTGAATACCTGAATTGGGGTCAAGTCTAGATTTTACATTTTTAGAAACTGTGTCCTCTTCCCGTGTACCAATTATTTCATGAGATCAACTTTACCTTCTTGCATTGACACTTCAGAGTTGCTTGTCTATTATACATATTTAAATTATTAGCATATACATATCCACACTGGTGTTTTGTATCTAAGTTCCTTCTGTGGTGCTTTTTGCCACAGATCACTAAACACCTTCCTTCCAGGTTATGTCTGATCTCTTTTCTAGAATGGGATTTTACAGTTTTCTCTCTGCATTTTTAATTGCCATGCCCTTACTTCTGTTCCAAACTTCATTCCTTCTCATTGTTGCATGGTATTGTGTGCCATCTTGAGAATGCTGGAGCTTGAATTAAAGCAATGAACAACATTCATAACTTTCTTGTTAAACTTGGCAAGAGTAGAAGTAAAATCAGAGCATGTTAACCAAGTTTATGAGGATAATGCCATGAAAAAAAATCAATATACAAATGGAGTGAACATTTTTCTGAGGAGAGAGAACATTTCACTGATGAAGAGAGATCAGGGTATCCAGTAATAAGCAGAACTGATGAAAACATTGCAAAAATTACTCAAATTGTACATTAAAATTGTCAGCTGATTGTGAAAAGTATAGCAACCAAGTAAACATTGATAGAGAAATGGAAAATCTTAACTGAAAATCTTGGCCAACAACTTATATAGCTCTTGTGTCATGACAATGCACTAACTCACACAACACTTTGAGGGAGTTTTTAGCCAGTAAATAAATAACTGTAATGGAATCTGCCTCCCAACCTACTCTCCTGATCTGGCCCCAATTGTCTTTTTTCTTTTTCTGAAGACATTTTGATGTCGTTCAGGACATTAAGGGTAATATGACAATAGCCCTGATTGTCACCCCAGAAAAAGAGTTCCAATATTGCTTTCAAGAGTGGACTAGGTACTGGCATCAGTGCATAGCTTCCCATGGAGTATTCCCATGGAAAGAAATTCAGAGATGATCATAGTGAAGATGATCAACAATGAAGTATGTAACACTTTTCTGAGGACGGGATCGTGAATTGTCAAACTTCATAAAAATGTAATCTATATGAAAAGAGGTGAAACTAACCTTAGTTCATGCCTTGATGCTACTGCTCTAGCTTTCCACTCTGTTTCTAAGATGAATCCTTCCAATTCCCTTTCCCTCTTTTTTTTTCTGGTGACAAAGTCTCACTTCATCACTCTTGATAGAGTGTCATGGCGTCACAGCTCACAGCAACCTCAAACTCCTCGGCTTAAGGAATTCTCTTGCCTCAGCCTCCCAAGTAGCTGGGACTACAGGCCTCCACTACAATGCCTGGCTATTTTTAGAGATAAGGTCTTGCTCTGGCTCAGTCTGGTCTTGAACCTGTGAGCTAAGGCAATCCACTCACCTTGGCCTCCCAAGTGCTGGGATTACAGGTGTGAGCCACTGTGCCTGGCCCCAATCTCCCTCTTTTTGAAAATTGCAAATAGTGACAACTAAAACTAAAGACTTTTATCCAAATAAGTAAAGTGTAACTTAATTTTACACTTATTCTGAACTGTGTGGATTAAACAACCATATACAACCCCTATGTTGAGCAAAGGCACATGTGTGTGCCCATAACTACACACAGCTCTTTCTGCATCTGCTTCTCCATGGATTGCTCCAGCAACATCAAGCGCTTTTGCAATCATGCAAGGAATCTCACCAGCCTGGAGCAGACTATGGGGGAAAATTTCTTCATGGCAGTCATTGTTGGTAGGGAAGCTCATAGGAGGGGATCTTGGAGGTCACTTTTAGTCAGAAGTACAATCTACAACAAGCACTGTGCCAAGACATCAGAGATTAACCACTAGTTAAGTGGGTCACTTGCAAGAGAAACCCACGGGAGTGCCACTGGCTTGCCAACTGGAAGGAAAGATCGGAGCAGCTTCTCTCTTGAATCAGGGGACAGTCTGTAGGACGTATGTAGCAAGGGCAAAGTAAAGGTGAGTGCTCCAGGGCTGGAAGAGCACTACTCTCACATCAGAGATAGTGTGTTCCAGAAAACTAGAAGCAGGTACTGAGCTTCTTCTAACCAGGCCAGTTACGATCAATTCAGTGTGTTTGTAAAGACTACTCAAGGTGCACATTTGTGAATTTCTACTCATGTTTTTCAGCCTCATCTACCTGTAACTTATGACTCCTTAAGGCTATCTAGAACACTGGTATTGAAAGAAGAGAGAAAGAGACAGTGAGAGAGAGAGAAACACACATAGAGAGAATACAGCCATAAATATGTTAGAAATCTAGGCAGAACTTTGTTTTAATTGGTCCCTTCTTCCACTTTTGTAGGTCAGATGTTTCTTTAGTAATCCTTACAAAATTATACATCATACACAGATCTTACATTCTATGACAAAGTTTCTTTTGCACTTTTTTTCTTTTTGGCTGGAGAGAGAAAACTATGAGCAACGTCAACAGATAAGTATTAGAAGCTACTTCTGTTTTGATGCTTTTTTTTTTTCCCATAAATGATCTAAGCAAACAGGACTGTGGCAAGGAGCACTTCTCACCAGGGCCAACTTGGTAGCAGGCCACCTTGATGCTATCAATTTTGCATTTCCAGCTGGTATCCCTGTATACTTTTAAGAGAAGTTCCAATGCATGGCTCTTACAAACTCCCAGTGCTTGCTGAGGCAGATTAAAAGATGTAAACTCACTGAAATATGCCAAAGAATATAATGGTCTCTACAGAAGATCTGGCTTTGTCAACCAACAAAAGGTTCCAGCTGTGACAGGCTTGTGGAACAAAGGGAACCTTGGCTTAATGTGGAGTGCATGCTTCTGGCGTTCCAGTTCGGGCAAGAAATAAATAAAACTGTTACAGAGCCCTTGACCAGATGGGTCTAACATAGTCTAAAATGTGTTTGCATAGAAACTTTGCTTTCAACGTGGCTCATTCTTACCTTAACAGACATCTGTTCCTGAAACTGATGAGGGTGCAATCTCCATAATCATAGTAAAGACCTGATCTGGCTGGCTTCACTGAACCGCCTTTTCCCTGGCCACTGTTGTTCACATTCATCTGCATAGCCTCAGTCATATGTGGGTCAATGATTTATTTAACACAAAATCTAAATGCTTCTGTGTCATGAATCAAACTCTGTCCCCTAGTTAAAGGCTTGAAAATTTCCATTTGTTTTCCAGGAGCGATTGTGCACATTCCCTATAGATAACTTGACTCTGTTATGCCCGGTCACAGTTTACATCTGTCTTTGACTTATATTGTTCCTAAGGTTGGTTATTGATCATTGTTTTCACATGAATCCTTCATTACTCTAATTGGAACCATTTATAAACACATTCCTTGGACAGATGACAAAAGGACCCATGATGGACAACAACTTATCCAAAACAGCTGCCTAATATGTAAATCAAAATCTGTTAAAGATTGTATTGATCTGAGAACAATTATACAAGGTTCTAGCCTGTTGTGAATTAAAATGACTGCATTAGAGCTTAAGAAATTTGTAAAGGGGGTCTTTCTTTTCAAGAATGCCAGTTCAAATTTAGCTCAGGTCACTGACAAGTACTATCAGGGGAAAATAATGTAAAGCAAATCTGTGCTGTCTTCTTTATTGTTAATGGAAAGATAATACCTTCAAAAACCACTATTGATAAGCGGAGAATCTCTTGATTACATTATGTGAAGATCTGAGGACAGAGGAGACTTAACTGAATTAAGGAATTTCCTAAATTAGAATTTTAAAACTTTCCATAATTTTAAGTACATTAGAAGATATTTCTCTTTAATTTTCTCTGGAGCTAATTACACACACATATGCACTCTTTGCCCCCTCTCCACACACAACCTTTTTTGTTGTTGTTGTTGTTGTGGTGACAGAGTCTCACTTTATCGCCCTTGGTAGAGTGGCATAGCATCACATAGCTCACAGCAACCTCCAGCTCCTGGGCATAGGCGATTCTCTTGTTTCAGTCTCCCGAGTAGCTAGGACTACAAGCTCCGCCACAACACCTGGCTATTTTTTTTGTTGTTGCAGTTTGCCAGGGGTGGGTTCAAGCCTGCCACCCTTGGTATATGAGGCCGGAGCCCTACCCACTGAGGCACCACCCCACACACCCTTGTACTCTGAAAATTACATGAAAGGAAAGTTAAAACTGAGTAACATTTTGTAGGACTGTGAAAATAACAACTAATATTGATCAACTCTTTGTTTATGGTAATTATTGTTCTAAATTCTACAACAGATATCATAATCATTTAATCTTAATAATTCTAGGAATAAGGAACTATTATTATCCTCCTCTGAAAGAGAAACAATGCCAGCAAGGTTAAATACGTTGACCCAATATCACACAGCTCATATGCAAACCCAAAAGTCCATACGATTTGCCTATAATTTCTTCATGAAAGGCACATTAAATACCAATACTCAGTCAAATGAATTAATGTTGGTTACAAATCACCATTCTCACATAGATAATTGAGAAGTAAAAACAAGGAAGATAGATAAAGATACCAATTTGTAATGAAGTTCTCCATTATCTTTAGTTCTGACTCAATATGTTCCTTTCTCCTTCAAAATCCCACTGCTTAAATGCAAAGTCTATCAGTTCTATGTATGATGGCCTTTCTCAGCCCCATTTGTTTTAACATGAAGACACAAGCTACTAAGAACAAGAGATGGATTTGCAAGTCCTCTTGTCTCATTCTAACCATACTACAAGATGGAAGGATGTTAAATAAATACATAGGGGCATCTGGTGTCTTTATAGCATTCATTTCAAATGTTAGTAATACACATGGCATCAGTCTCATTTCTAACACAAAAAGTTGGTGATTCTGAGACCCAAACACTTACTTTTGACTTTAGAATGTATTCTTACAAATCTATTATTATTATTATTATTATTATTGAGACAGAGTCTCATTATGTTACCCTGAGTAGAGTGCTATGGTGTCACAGCTCACAGGAACCTCAAACTCTTGGACTTAAGCAATTTTCCTGCCTCGGCCTCCCATGTAGCTGGAACTAAAGGCATGCACCACAAAGCCCAGCCATTTTGTTGTTGTTGTTGTTGTAGTCACAGTTGTCATTGTTGTTCAGCTGGCCCAGCTGGGTTTGAACCCACCAGCCTGGGTGTATGTGGTGGCACTGTAATCACTGTGCCACTGGTGCCAAGCCAAAAAAAGTAACTATTTTTTTTTTTGAGACAGAGTCTCACTATGTCACCGTTGGTAGAGTGCTATGGCGTCATAGCTCACAGCTAAACCTCGAACTCTTGGGCTTAAGCAATTCTCTTGCCTTAGCCTCCCAAGTTGCTGGGACTATAGGTCACCACAGGCACCTACCACAAGGCCCGGCTATTTTTCTGTTGCAGTTGTCATTGTTGTTTTTAGAAGGCCCAGGGCCGGGTTCGAATCTGCCAGCCTCGGTGTATATGGCCGGCACCCTAGCCACTGAGCTATGGGGAAGCCAAACCTACATATCTACATTTTATGTACAGAATATGTGGTGGATAAGAGGGAGAAAAGCAAATTTTTCTCACAGTCCAATTCCAGGAATAAAGCTGAAGCTACTGTCAGAATCATAGCTGTCCTGTGGAAGTCCAGGCTTGCGGCAGCAATTTCATCTCAGCATTTCATCTAGCAGGTAGACAATGGGGCAATGAGGAAGAAAATCAGCTTTGAAGTTGATGAAATGGAGGAACACTGATTTTTTTAAGTAAATGTATTTTATTTGATTGATCTGATTATATAAGACCACCATTTCAGTAGTTACCCAGATAGCCTGTTCATACATGTAAACAATCCTATGTGATACATATGTAATTCTAGCAGACAGAGTGCCTCAAGGATACAAGAGGAAAAAAAAAACTATTCTGACTAAATAAAAGGAGATATTCTATTGCTGCTTTTCTTCTTTTTTTCCATTGAACATCTCTTTCATGTTTTTTTTTCCCCCCAGTTCTTTCACTCTTTGTCCTAATTCAGTAACAACTCGGTTATGACCTCATGTCACCAAGAATTAGTTCTTCCAACCCTCTTTATAAATGCTTATATTTCCATTTCTCTCTCTTCTAAAGACTGAATTCTTAAGATTTAATTGTGTTCATTCATTCCTTCTGTATTTTGGTGCTGACTATTGAATGTCAACACTGGCTCAGCTGACAAGGAAGGTCAGAGCACCTGCCCTCAAAGAGCTCAGTGGAAGAGGAGGATAGGGAGATGACATTATGAAAATGTAAAAAGTCCATTAAACATTTGTCATTTTTTGTAACAGAAGATTGGAGGAAAGAAAGTCTACCCAGTTGGGAAGATCAGCATAGGCTTCAGAAAATAGTTGGTATTCAAGTTAAATGTTAAAGAATTTAATGCAACCAAACATACAATTTACTATATGCATTTGGAAAGGAGATTTAGGCAACTTAAAATATGCATTCAGAGGTGCTTTTCTGTAGCTATTACAGTGAAAGTATGTTAACTATAAAATACATATACTCAGGTCAATCTTCAGGTTCAGGAGAGAAAGGCTAATATCAATGAATTATACCTACATAGTCCACCACTGTGTATATGTCTTTTTTCTCTCACTCTCCAAAGTGATTGTTAACTGAAAAACTTAGTTTTTCAATTAATATTGATAGGCACATGTGGCTATATCTACATGGATGAAATAGCAGAAAACATGAGCTTTAAAGATATACACACTGCTGTCAAGTCTTGTCTTGCAGGACTCTTCCCTTCTTGAGACACTAATTTTGTATTGTTATCTTTTATGGCCCACAGAGAGTTGGCCAAATATAGTCTATTGTTGACAAGGTTTGGCTCAGAAAGACTGGCAGAATACAGGTCTGCAACAGCCATTTTTTACTGTCTTGGTCCTAGTCAATGGCTACTGAGATATATTCTTCTCATGCAAAAGACAGTAGAGCTAGAGAGTAAGTCTAAATATATATGCTCATTTCAAGACCCTGCTTAGTCACAGAGGCTAATATACCACCGATCAAAGCCTAAGACAAAATCAAGACATAGGTGTGATTAAAAAGAGTATACATTTACTAAAAACTAAATTCAAGTTTTGCTTACTATTTTATTGGTTTTTAGACTTAAAAATAAATATTTTCT
The DNA here is from genome assembly GCA_963573935.1 of Arctocebus calabarensis. Lineage (NCBI taxonomy): Eukaryota > Metazoa > Chordata > Mammalia > Primates > Lorisidae > Arctocebus > Arctocebus calabarensis. The sequence continues at coordinate 47,087 of CAUYON010156600.1, forward strand.
AAGATGTCTATATCTAATTGTCTGTAATTCGACCAACTTTACAAACAAAGAAATCTAAACAACCTACTGATTTTAAGTTTACCTAACCAAAAAGAAGACTCAAGTAATCTCTAACTGACTGACTGAGAAATAAGATCATTAGAAGATGAATTAATAATGTTAAAAAGATAAGAAGCAATAATCAGGAGAAATGCATTCCCAAAATAACTCACCATTCTGAACTTTTATGTATTGTGCTATGTGAGAAACATTGTTACTGTGTGATTTGGAAAATCAAAAAAAGTAGAACACATGGATTCAGATTTGTATCTGGACACAGCAGTTTAAGCTCAGTTTTTGTTTAATATTCATGAGTTTAATTGGGCTCTTTTACTCACATTGGCTTCACCCAGTAACTTATTCATTCTCTCATAAAATTCTATTTTTCGGATGCTACTATGGGCCACTCTCCGTGATAGTTATTGGAAGAAAATAATTAGCTATAAGCAGTTTTCCAAATTGGAAAATTTCATTACTAAATATAAAGAAAATTGATTTAATGGAACAGGTTGCCTACCAATCCTGAACTTCATGCAAGTACACATCTTTAATAAACTCCCAGGAGGACACAGACTAAACTCAAATGAGCAGTCCCAAGTAGACACCAAGTACTTTAGTTGTGTTGCTCTAAGAACAGGACTAATAGCTTTGGTATACTGTTAAATTTTTCAATTGGAATTTCTAATGAGCTGTTACACTGGTTCAGAATTATTTTAATTTCTTACTTCCAGTGAAAAAAGTTAATCAGGAGATATTTATGGTTTTTGAGCTCTTTTTATATATTTCAGTTTTAGTCTAGAATCAGTATACTAGAAGTCCGCAAACAGAAAACGCTCAGACAGAAAGAGCAGTTTATGTTTTCCAGATCTATGGGCTGCATTTGAAGAAAATAAGAGTGATTCCTCTCCAACATGAGGCACAGTTTGAGAGTTTCAGCCTATCTGGGCAAAGATACATAGCATTAATGTCTTGTTCCACTGAATTAGAATTGAGTGATCTCAATAACCACAGTAAGATGACGAATAGGAGACTACTAGTTATTTTTTTTCCTTTAAATAGTCTATTAAGTTTTAGTGAAGACATGGAAGTTTGCACTTTACCTCTAAGCCCTCTATTGGTTTTTGTTTAATCATGAACAGTCAACCTCAGAGCTAGAGAGGTTGAGAGAAGAGAAGAGAGTTGGTACAGAGCATCTTCTAGAACTGTGATTAATGGTGTACCTTTGTTATCTATCATTTTACCACCTTCAACCCACAACCTGACTTTAAGTGCATCCTATAAGCACACACCCCATGCTACATTTCTGCAAGTTTCACCAAAAAGACTACATTTCTCCTCTAATTACCATCACAACAGCTCCCATTATGGTTTGACCCTAGTAATTTAGTTATATTTATGCTGCTACAATGCACCAAATAGATAATAATGAATACTGATGTAGCTTAAGGTTGAAGCAAACTATAATTATGCAGACTTAATGAAGTTACCAGAAAAGGCAGTATGTTAAAAACACATACACAGTCAGATTAAGAAAACACACACACATACACTGAACTTTTTACATTCCCAAAGCTCTGCCTTATACTTAGAAATTCTTGGATACCTGAAAATGTGCTGTTCACATTTCTTCCTGGCTTTCTGGTCTGTGATTTGTGGAGCTACACCATCACATCCCATGTTTTCATCTTTTACTTTCCAGTATTTACCTTTATTTGTCAAATGAAGAAAAACATTTGCATGACTTATAGGGTAGAGTCAATAAGATACCTGCAGAAGACACTGAAAGAAAGCTCACATATTTTAACAAAAGACAAAAAAACTATATTAAAATCTTAATACTCAGTATTTATTGGCAACAAAAGATGAATACCTATCATGTTCTGAAACACTTCTTTGTGACTGCAAAAGTCAAATATGACTTGAGTATGATATGATAAATTTAATGTAGTTTTTTGTTTTCTTATAGTACACATACATTTTTGTTGGCACCCACTGCCTTTGGCATTCATGTTTGAATGGGGATTAACTATGCTAAATTAAAATTTAAAATCAAGGAATTTGGGAAAGATGTTGGCAATCAGATCCACCAAATGAGGCATGACTAGAGCCTCAACAATGGGTAGAGCTCCTTAAAATAGCAGCTAACAAAGTTTTCGCACCTGCAAATTAACGTCACAGCCAGTTAGCCATTCAAGACAAATAAAGTTGAACCACAAATTGCCTTTCTGAATGTTTCTGATACCTAACAAGTAGTATGTGGTAGGAAAAAGAAAAGTGGAAGGGGGTGTTATTATGTGTTGACAATGGAGATGCTCCTTTAGAAACATTTGGATAAACTTTGGGTATCTGTAAGACAGTACAAAAAGAATGGTACCTCCCTAAGTGTCCATGGTTAGTATTCACTTGTTTTAGCTCGCTAAAGAGATAAGATGGAGGAAAAAATTACAGGCAACTGCTTCGTTATTTCATGTAAATTTTTTATAAATATTGGGGAACTTTTGCTGATTTTTCATTTGTTCCTTAGGAACCATGTGAGAGAAATGGGGAAGCAAGATATGCGGCTTCTATGGAATGGTTATAACTCTAAGAAGAGAAAAAGCGAGGTGTTGTGGGCTTCCTGTTCTTCCCCTGGTTCTTATCCGTCTCTTATAAAAATGAAGAATATTCATTCTTATTTTATATTGCATAGAACATCTTCTACAGTTATCAGTTTCTCAGAAGGATGATATTGTTAGTACAGAGCCAAGTCCTTGGAGTAAAAATCCCCCTAATGGTTTAGAAGTCATGTTAATTTATCTGCTATTCAGGTTCAACTGGCTTAAATTCCAAACGTCCTTCTAAAGCAATTTTTTTCATTCTCCTCATTGTTGAAAAGATCTCAACTATTTTATGCCCCAGTAGGCCCACATTCCTATTTTCCAGTGCATATCTGGGTAGCAGATTAAGAGAAAAAGGATAGAGGCAGATCTTAAACTTGCCAAAAGGATTTTTTTTTAATTTGACAATTTTTCCCCTATGTCTCCTCATCAATGCATAACTAGTAATAAATCCTGGCCAAACTGCATTTTTATGCTCCCTACTATATTTCAGACTCACATCACTCATTCTCTGTTATCGCTCCTACTTCTTTGATCCACCAACTGCCTTTCTGTACTGCAGGTGAGCTAGCTTTTTAGCCACAGAGGGACCCAGCTATCTGTCTGGGAGTCATTGGCATATCCAGTGTCCAGAGGTGAAGTTGCTTCACCTGCTAGGCTCCTCTGTCTTTGTAATTGGATTTTCTTATGACACTGAAGCCGCAGAGGGGACAGAAGTTCTTAAAATTAAAATGGAAGTAAGAAAAATTTAAAGACCAGTGAAAGCACATGAACATGGGGGCTATATTGTGTTAAAAATGAAAGATTGTGCACTTTGTATTTCATATGTATTTCTGTTTTAAAATAAACTAAGTTGAACCTTTGGCTCCAACAAAAATTCACTTGCTTGTAGGGAAAGGAGAAAAAAGGTGGGCACAAAAGGCATGTGTACATGGTACTAGTGGGCATTCTTTACAGCTAGTCATAGGAGCATCAGAGATTCTTCGGAAAGCATTCCTGCACAACTCCAAGGAATTACAAGAAAGTCTTCAACCTGAGATGGGTGAGAAATGTTGCTTCTTCTCACTTCTTTATTTCAAATGCTCTGACTCTGATACAAATAGGATGAGTTTGCTCTCAATCACATTCCAGTTGTAATTCCATAAATACAAAACAAATACAATAAAACAAAAGTCCCCTTGTGATCGTTTGAATCTCAAGGTACACATCTCAAGTATTAATCTTCTTCACCTATACAGAACTGATGGGTTCCAACCATAAGTTTTATCATGAAGTTGGGCTAAAACTGAGGATACATCTTGTCTTTCACTATACATGATAGATTCCAGATGTTCAGATTAAATAACGGTGCTCCCCTGTAGACATAATGGACCATAGCAGCGATGTAACTAGGCAAAATGAGCAAACCAGGCCCTCCAAATGATCTTAATTATTTCAACTATGAGGGAGCAGAAAAGCACTGGGTAATACAACAAACAGCCCTTTGAAAGAGCAAACAAAAAGCCCTGGTAATTTACATTTTAAGTCAAACCTGCTCCCTGCAAAGTATAATGTGTGTGGAATAATTCAGGAAGAAATCTAGCACCATACCATTTTCATAATTGGTTTTCTATGTCAATTCTCCAGCAGCACATTGCATATAAATCATAACCTTAATATTGGTCTGCTTTTCAATTTAAAAAATGATGTTCTACAAAGAAATACATCGCTAGAAATATGAATATGATTTACATCATTCAAGATGTTTTGTGCTTCCAGCATTTGAAAAGGCAGTTAACAAATGTCAGAATTTAGGGAATCAGATTTATACAGCAAACACACAAACAGATATAAGGAAACCATCTATATCTTTACTTGTACTTTCCATAATTAAGAGAAAGTACAGGTTATATTCTACTTGGCATAATCTTACTTAAGTACAATATTCCAGGCCTTGGAAAATGGATCAAAATTAAAGTTCATGTCAATGTTGGCCAAAAGGTGAGTGAGTCATACCCCAGCAATCTTTTGTGGTTCTCTACTAAGCCATAAATTAATCTGTCCAATTCATTGATACTCATCCACAAAGCACAGGTGGCAGTCTTCTTTCATATACACCCAAAGAGTGAGATAAAAATAAATCGTGCTGCCATTAAAAACATGCCAAAATAATATTTTTCCCATCTGCTGAGTGCAGCCCCTGTGGTAAGTGAACTGATAGGTTTCTACTCACACTTGATGAACAGACACCACAAGCAATTAGCATTAACACAACAGGAGTCAATTGGATTTCTCTCTTGTAGACATCAATCAGAACCAAAAACAGTATGTGTACCCTGTGTAATGTTTAGCCTTGTGGGTCTTCAGATGTGGCTGTTCTAAAGCCCCTTTCTATGTAAATATTTACAGCCAAGTGGTTCTGCTGAATGGTCCTATCAAGGGCACTTTATGTCCCAGGTTCCATGTTGCCAAAGCCAGGCTCCACTGGCTCATCTCAGCTCGGCCTGCCACATTTTCCTGATCCAAGGAAACACTACAAAGACAATCCAAGGCCAAAGTCTATTTTTGCATTGAATCAGTTAGTTAAAAATAAACTTTACAGTTTCCTTCCCATTTAAAAAAAATGTACCAGGCAAATATGTAAGTTTTAAAACATTGCTGTGAAGGACATTGGAGAATCCATAAAGGAGATGAGTATTGGCATTAAAAAGCCACTAATTATCTTTAATCTCATCATAAGCCTTTAGGACCGTGGTTCTCAACCTATGGGTTGTGACCCCTTTTTAACAAAGAAAATACATTGTGGCATGAGGAAGGTTGAGAACCACTACTTAGAAGAATGTCAAACTTTTATAGAAATATTCAGTTTATAATTTCTGAATAAGTTTGAATAGATGAGAATTTAGAAAATAGAATGTCTAGCAAAGATAATGCCCTTAAAATGTCCAGGCCAGGGGGTTACTGTTGGAATACATCCCTTCAGACTCCCAAGGGAAAAAATGATTCTGCTATTTAATTTGTTTAAAACTCAGATAAATAAGTTAACTTCTGAAGGTGATTTTTTGTTTAGCTTATTTGTTTTTAGAAAGTGGATACCAGTGAGTCTTCATGACTTCCAAAGTGGAAAGAGATCAAAATTATGGCATTGGAGACAGTAGATAAAAATAAATGAATTTATTTATTTATTCTGTGCATTTATAGTACTTCATTTTGAGTTTGGTCTCATCAGGTAAATCTATATGGGGGAGGGGAGAAGAAAACCTAATGGAAAAAGGAATAAATAGCAGAGATGTGACATGTAAGTATGTGCAAACAGCATGCTGATGGGTTATGATAGAAAGAGACATATGTTCCTGCTTAATTGTGTGGTGAGGTTGCTCAGGTCATGCACAGAGGGTTGCAGGATGCCTCTGGGAGGCCTGGCACTGACAGAAAGAAAAGGCACTTGGTTTTATTACCCTTCCCTTCCCTTCCCTCTTTCCCTCTCTCTTACACCTTCTTTCTGCACTCTACATTTCTCCTTTTATTGCTTTCCTAAACCTTTCTGGGTTGTTAATTAATGAGATTGATCCTATAACTAGAACAATCCCTACCTACTCCATTATGCCAGTTTTCCTTTTTGAATGGAGGTTGGGAAGGATATTTGTGTTGACTGATGGCTCGACACAAAGGAATTACTTCCAGTAGATCTTTAATCTCTGTCCTATACAGTTGTTTCCAGGACACCTCGAGACACCAAAATCCATGAATATTCAACTTCCTTCAATAAAAATGGCCTTGTATTTCCATACAACCTATGGATGTCTTACTGTACACTGAATCACCTCTAAGTTACTTGTGATACTACATACAATACAATGTAAATGCCGTGTAAATAGTTGTTATGTGATATTGTTTTTTATTTGTATTATTTTTTATTGCTGTATTGCTATTTTCTTGTTTTGGTTGTCCTGAGTATTTTTGATTTATGTTTGGCTGAATCTACAAATGCATAACCCCTGGATTCAGAGAGCTGACTGCATAGTTTAACTGAACCAATCTATCTCCATTTAAATCCATTTAATCCAGTCTATTTTAGTTAATTCTATGAGCACCTGTGCTTATTTTCCAACAGCTGTAGTAATACTTAACAGTACCACAAATTCATGAGCCTCACCATTACCCCATCACAAAAGAAGATGTCTAATTTTCCCCTTGACCTCATGATTTGTTGGTATCAATAGAATATCGCAGAAGTGATATTGAGTGACTTTCTAGGTCATATAGAAGGTGTTAGCAAGGTCATATAGAAGGTGTTAGCAAGTTAGGACACTTGCTTTTGGAGAAAACATAACCCTGATTACCCTGAGGCTGCCACGTGAGTCATTCCCCTGGGTAGACACTTTGCTTAACAGACCCAAGTATGGCAGCCTTCTTGAATATCCCACCATATGTGAGGCCCTGAGCTAAAACCACCTTCTAAAATTCATGATCTACAAAATATGAACACATTGTAAGTCCTTAAGTTTTAGGGTAATGTTCTATTCAACAATGATAACTGGAAAGGATGATAAAAAAAGGCACCAACCTCAAAAATTTTATTCTTGTTTATATATAGAAATACATACCTCTTTCATATTTACATGGATAGAACTGGAACACATTCTTCTTAGCAAAGTATCTCAAGAATGGAAGAAAAAGTATCCAATGTATACAGCCCTACTATAAAGCTAATTTATAGCTTTCATATGAAGTCTATAACCCAATTATAGCACAAGAATATGGGGAAAGGGGTAAGTGAGGGAAGGGGAGGGGGACGGTGAGTGGAGAGAGGGCAAATGGTGGGACCACACTTTGGTGCATCTTAGAAGGGACAGGTGAAACCTACTAAATGCAGAACACAAATGTTTTCACACAATAAATGAGAAAATCCCATGAAGGTTATGTCGAACAGTTGGATGAAAACATTTCAGATTGTATAGGAAGCCCGCACACTGTACCCCATGATTGCACTAATGTACTCAGC